>SEYY01002561.1:15000-16547 GCA_009176605.1 Armadillidium nasatum
AAGGTTTGAGTTGAGTGTTTTCGAAGATGATGTTACAGTTATGTGGAAGATTAATATCGAGTAGAAACATGGATAAACTGAGTTTTGAGGCATTGTAAACAACCATGTTTTCCTGCCACAAATAGAAATGCAAGAGAGATCAGAGGTTGGCTATTCCAAAGCCACTTTCATAACACCAATTAACTGCTGTAGAGTAGAAAGTCTCTTGGGAATAATGAAGGGTGGAGTCATCGGCATAGGAGTGGGTAGGTGAATAGTAGAAAAAGAGTTGTTATAGGACAGATCCCTGAGGAGCACATCTATTAATAGGATTAAAAAAGAACATTGGCCGTCTACAAAAGCTGCTATTGAACGACAAGAAAGGAAATCAGAGAGGATAGACACCGATAGAGGAAGTATGAAAATTAAAATTTTGTGCTAGACTCTTATCGAAGGCTTTCGATTTGTCTAGAGTAACAACAAAAAAAAATTAACCTAAATGCCGAAATGGCGAAGAGCAGAGGACCAAGAGCCAAGAGAAAGGAGAAAAGATATCACCAGTAGAGCTTTCTTTATGAAAGTAATACTTTCGATCTGAGTTAAGGAAAGATTGTAAAACTTTAGAAAGAATGGAAGTTAAAGAAATAGGACTATAGTTAAGAGCGTTGAGAGGGTGTTTCCTTTTTTGGCACATGTCAAATGAGCACAAGTTTCCAGCAAGAAGGGAAAGTAGAAGTAGAAAGACAGAGACGAAATAGTTTTGAGAACTACAGGAGAGATACCATCAGGACCGTACAACTTCTTAGTGTTGAGCTCATGCAGAGAGAGAAATAACGTCTTTAGAAGAAATTGCTATGTCAGGCAAAACTGAGTTGGAGAGGGTTGGAGGTGTAGAAATGGTTACGGATCGTCTATGGTGAAATTAGTGACAAAGGTTTGTCAAAAAAAATTAAAATCCACGAGAACAGACAACGACGTTGAGCATGTATGTGCAGCATCTGAATTTGGTTGAAAAATTGAGGATTGACACAGTAAGAAGTAACAGAGCAGTGTTTCCTGTCAATTACTCAAGCACCCGATTTCAGTTAAGAAAAAGTAATGAGGTATAGAAAAAGATGTGATATTTCGACAACGTGGAAATTAGATCAGACAAAACACCGAGAATGTTGCAGAATATAATTAAATAAAAATAAGCACCACTGCAAGTCGGCGGCACCAACCCTATCATCGGAAGCCGCCGACTCTCAGTTAATGATGGGGTGAGGAGTGGATGAGGGGAGCATATATATATATATATATATATATATATATATATATATATATATATATATATATATATATATATATATATATATATATATATATATATATATAATATATATATATATATATATATATTATACAGGTTGAATACTAGTAAACCGACAAACGTCGTGACGTAGTAAAACACAGCTGAGGGAAAACATATTTCCGAAACACATACATCATGTGGAAATGCACGATAGAGGTGGTTGGTCACATAACATTAGGAGAAAAAAATACGGTACAAATACGTAAAAGGTATGGTA
>SEYY01002562.1:0-61602 GCA_009176605.1 Armadillidium nasatum
CTACATCACAAATTAAGAGCTTTAAATTTAAAGTACTAGAAGTTCGTATGTCTGTTCATTTTCTCATATATTAAAAATTTTAAAATCAATATTGTGAAGATATTACAAAGTGTCCCACTCGTTCTCAACCCCAGATATGTGCTTATAGATATTAAAGTAATGGTTATAAGTTAATAAAATTTGCCACAAACAAACCTTAGAGTGTGAGAATCATTCATGCATCATAACAGAGTTGGAAGTGATCTCCATTAGGATGAAGGCAAATACCTGCACAAACTTTTCCATGTTACAGAAGGTTGAATATCAAAGCATCATTTGCATGCCGAATGTTATATTTCAATTGTATGAGAGTACTTGGCTTGTTCCTATACACTTTCCCTTTCAGCATGCTCTTATAGGAAGAAATCTGTATGGGTAAGGTCATATGACTTTGGGTCATTTACAAAGACCTTTGGCTACCAATCTTCACAGGAGGACTAAATTTGTACATGAAGGACTGTCGTTCGAACTCTCATGATTCCATCACTTTTCACACACCAAGGCTTGTTCGTAACATATTTTATTAACTTATGACCAATTCTTTGATATCTATAAGCACATACCTAAGGCCGAGAATGAGTGAGACATCTTGTATTATATATTAAAATTTCATGTTTACACATTTGAATAAAGAATAAGGAAAAGACAATTTAATTCTTCCCAACTATAAAATTTTTATATTTTTTAAAATAATGGAAACTTTTAAAATGTACTTTTTCAGTTTCATTTTCATCATCAAATCTACTACAATTTTAATCATCAAAAATTCTTAATCGTCCCATCACTACTACAAAGAAATTAATATTTTAAAATATTCATAAAAATTTCAAGAAAAGGTATAGAAATTGGAACATAAATTACATTTTCCTTTAATGCAGAATTATTTTTCAGTCAATAGAAAAATAGGTAATATAATAGTAGTATTTTTAATGGTAGTATTTTATCAGTTGTTGTAACAAAATAATTTTTACAGGAGAGAAACTGTTACGGATTCATCGATGCGAAGAGTGAAATAGAAGTAAAAGAAGATCCTCTGGCTATCGAGGAGGAAGATTGCTATGGATCCATCGATATGAAGAGTGAAATAGAAGTAAAAGAAGATCCTCTGGCTATCGAGGAGGAAGATTGCTATGGATCCATCGATATGAAGAGTGAAATAGAAGTAAAAGAAGAGTCTTTAGATATTGGGGAAGAAGAGACAACAAATGATGAACTTTCAGACACAATTTGTGAATTGGATCAAAATCAAGTACGAATAAAAATGTTTTAATATAATTACAAAAGAGAGAAAAAATAATATATATATATATATATATATATATATATATATATATATATATATATATATATATATATATATATATATATATATATATATATATATATATATATATATATATATATATATATATATATATATATATATATATATATATATATTATATTTCCACTTCCCACTCTCGTGGGGTGGTGCCCACTATAATTCCCTCACAAATACTAATGCCCTACTTCTCATCCTCCCCCCTCACCTCCCCCTCACCATCGCCCTCCATCTCTGTCCTCTGCAATTCTCCACTCTCGTTTAAACTCAAACTCCTTCTCCCAAATTATTTCTCACCCCATCCATACATCTCCACTTTGGCCTTCTTCTAACTTTTCTCAGCGTCCACCTAGGATCTAAGTACAAAAAAGGAGTGGACTAAGAGTTGTAGAAAATAGAAGGGACACAATTTGATTATTCCTTTTTAAAGCAATACTTGTTGTCAAAGAAAATATTAGAAAAATTGAGAAGTTTTCATTATTTCCTGCTAAGGATAGATTCGAAAGCCTTAGAAAGAACAGACCTTGAAGTAATAGGATTATAGATATAGGGTCGAGAGGGATTCCCCTTTATCGGCACTGGCTGAATGAGTTCACTTTTCCAGCAGGAAGGGAAGGTCAAAGTAGAAATATAGAGAAGTAGTAGTTTATTAAGGCAGTGTGCAAGCTCATAAGCACAAAGTTTTGAAAACCTCTTGTGGGATACATCAGGACCATATGCATTCTTAGTGTTCGATTTATAGAGAGCAGAAATAACATCATTAGAAGAAATGATAGTGTAAATCATAAATGAGTTAGTATTGGGTGGAAGAGGTAGAATAGCCATAGAATTGTCTAAGGTGAAATTTTAGGCAAAGTTTTGAGCATAGAGTTCAGCTTTTGCAGAAAGCAAATGGCATCTGTGTTCTTTGAAGACACTGTGAACAAGAAGCAAAATGCCAGAAAGGTTGATTCATTTTCTACAGAAAAAAAAGGTTTTAGTGTTACACAGAATAGTTTTGGATGATTCTGAAGTTTGAAGACAATTGTATTTCCTGAAGACAGCGTCACTGTTGGCAAATTTCATAATAGCAAGCAAAGTTAATCCAAGTTTTGTTTTTTGTGACAGGTTTAGGTGATGGGAAAGAAAATGAAATGTACACCTCCACGCCATAAAGAATCTCCTCCGTTGAGTAATCTGCACACTCCAAGGGACTCATTCCTCCGAAGTAATAATCATTTCAATGGATGTCAAAGCACTACCGCACGTCTGAACAGTTTGCGGCATCAAAATGCCAAAATCTTTTCCTCTTGGTTTGCAGAGGTCTTGCTTGTAGAAAACTTGGAGAAATAAAAGTAGATATATTAAAAAGGTGATCTGAAGAACCCGAAGGTGGAAAGAGTTTATAACAGAGTAAGTTAAAATGTTAAGGAAAGTTTAAAATGTTGTGATCATTTCCAAGGCGTTCACGGTTGCGAAAATGGGGCTGCACTATCTGCTCAAGGTTATTTTGGATTGAGAAATGGAAATCAAGTTCATTCGCTGTGTCTTGAGAACTAGAAGAAATCCATTTGCGGTGGCTAACGTTGAAATAACCTACAATGATGATTTCAGATGGTTAACACAACCTTTACAGTATCTAAAGAGTCGCTTTATTTTCATTAGGACCTATGAGCAGATGTACTTTTATTTATTGAACTCTTTGGGGGAACGGGTTTTTTTGTGTACTAAAATCCTGCTAAATGACCTCCCCTTAGGGAATTATTGACCTTAAGTTTTCATTCAATTTTCTTTTCATTTGGAGTGGATTTAAAGAGTAACTAAAATTTAAATTTTTTTTTAATTTAATAAGAAACACTCGTAATAAAAGTTTTAAATTTTAGGACTTTTTTTTATTATTATAAATTTGCATGTAAGAATTAATAAAAGTATTTGAATTTCTTTCTAGATTTTTATTATAATCTCTTTCATTTATTGTTTTACACAGAGCCTCATCAGCACTGAAACTGAAGGAGAAAAGGATTCCGAAAGGAAAAGTACATCAAGAAACGTACCTAATAGGGCAGTGTTGCTTCAACAATACATTAAGAAGAATTATGCGGAAAGCCTCATTTGCGGATATTGTAAATTTATTTGTAAAAGCAAAAATGAGTTAAAGACACATTTAAAAAATCAGAAATGTGACGCAAAAAGACACATGATTACACATGCAGATGTAAACTTATCTAAATGTCCTCATTGCTCCTATGAAAGTAATCATAAAGGAAACCTGAAAAAACACATGCTCATACATACGAATGTAAAGTTATTTAAATGTTCTCATTGCTCCTATGAATGTAATCATAAACCAAACTTACAAACACACATTCTTACACACACAAATGTAAAATTATTTAAATGTTCTCAGTGTTCCTATCAATGTAATCAGAAAGTAAACTTAAAATCACACATGCTCAGACATACAAAAAAAATAAAATTATTTAAATGCTCTTACTGTTCCTATAAATGTAATGGGGAAGAACGCTTAAAAGCCCACATGGTTACACATCCTTATACACTCCCCCAGAATTGTTGACCCCGAGAACGATGGAGGAGAGGGTTACCTTTCTATTATAATAAAATGGGGAAAAGAAAGGTGACCTGCACTTTCGAGGTTCTTGGAGCGAACAAACATCTACTGGAATTATCTATGGGTAGGAAAGAAAACTGAGTAAATTAAGCCAGGGGATTGGAAACTATATTTCCGTCCCTGCCTCATTGCTGGAGAGAGGTTAGGGGGGGGGAGGTTAAATGAAAAGGGAAATGAAGCTCATGCTTTGTTTAGAAGAAAGTTACTACTAGTAGCAAAATCAGAAACTAAAAGGATATGAAAAACTTAAAAAAGAAGAAATGCAGAATAAAATGTTTAAAGAAGACCCAGGGAAATTCTACAGGGTATTTAGGGAAAATCGGATATCAGTGCAAAACATTCCACGGAAAGAACAGTGTGAGAGATTTTGGAAAAATATCTATGAAAATCACATTCAACATATAATAAACAAAGTAGATGGGTAAGAGATCTTAAAAATAGCCATGAAATTACAAATATCGCAGAGATGGAGTTCCCAACAATAGAACGCTCAGATATCCAGAACGTCGTCAAAAAACTGAACAACTGGAAAGCACCTGGAATGGATAGAGTGCATAATGTTTGGTTAAAGAAAATCCCAGCTCTAGTAGACCCACTTGATTTCGATAGGATAATTGAGGATACAGATGAAATCCCCGAGTTTTTTTACCATAGGAGAAACTGATGACCCCAGTAAATATAGACCAATAACTTTCCTTCCGACAATATACATTGACGGGAATATTAACAACAAGAATGACTGACCAGTAGAATTTTGAGTTTAGCCGTTAGCCGAAAATCTAGCATTTAGAGTATATTTTTAGCAGAAATTTAGCCATTTGTAAGAAAAGGAAATTCTGTAATTAATTTATATTTATTTGAACAATAAAATCTTTGAATTCATATTTGTTTATTATCGGATTTCATTTTATATACTTTGGTGAAATAATGTATAAAGATGAAACAAACCTAGTATTTCTTTTATTTCTGCAGCTCATAAAGAAAATCTATGAATCCAAAACCGTAGATAAATCAAAATTAGTTGAATGATATGAATCTGCTTTTTAAATCTATCGTCAGTATACTTAAATGTATCTCCAACTAATAAATTATATAGTCTTGCTGTTGACATCGAAGAATATTTAGGATACAGATTTGAAAACGTAAGTTCGAGAACTAAAAGAAACCTAATTACAAGATATGAGGATGTCATAAATTTCTCCTGTGTTTATTCAATGAATTAAAGCAAGATAACTTACAAATACTAGCAAATATATCATTATTATCTGTGAATAAAATTCTCCATCCCAAGAGGAAGCCCATTAGCAAACTACTTACATAAGAAAAATAGAGACAGTTAGAAGCCACGTGGGCCTATCGAGACTGTCCCTGTCAAAACTATACTAATACATCCACAAAGACTAGGTTTATTATATCCCTAGTTATCAATTCCTTCTTGCAAAGTAAGATAAAAATAAGACTAAGCACCTACATATATTTTGTAAACAACTTAACTAATTACGCATGAAATGAACCAACATCCACTACAAAACTGCCAGTTAGGATTAGTCACAAGCCGATCTAAAATTCATAGGGTTAATCTCAATCTGATCTAAAAATTCATATATATTTGGCTTAGTCAAGTTATACCTAATACCATCTATATATCTATCTAGCCCCCTCTTAAATGCTGCGAGAGAATCAGTCAGCAACCTCCTGTGGCAAGCCATTACAAAAATTAACATCTCTATTATTGAAAGACACTTCTTATTCTCTTCTTAGATCGAGATGGCATGACTTCTTTTTAATTTTCTTATCATGGCTTCTAGCTTCTTTTCTATGGTCCACTATAAAGTATTTTTCAATCTCTGTATTATTGTCAGATACAAATATTTTGTAAACTTGCATCATATCCCCTCTGAGAAATCTCCTTTCAACCGAGAACATTCCCAGCTACTTTAACCTCTCCTCATAGCTCTTACTCTCGAAGCTAGAAACATCCTTGTTGTTCGACGTTGTACTCTCTCCAGCAATATCAATGTCTTTTCTCAAATGTGGAGCCCAAACTTGTGCACAATACTCTAATGCTTTCCTAACATAGCTATTAAATAGCTTGCTTATAACCTCTTTGCTCTTGTAAAATACAATACGATTTGAATATATGATTATGAAATTGAAGTTCAGTATAATAAAATTAGCCTAATTAATTGGAAGGAACTGAAGCATTTCGGATTGAAGTTTTCCAATATAAGAATGCTGCAGATTCTAAGTCATTCAAAGAATTAGGAGAATTTGCCATTTCTACACTAACATTACCACATTTTTGATGTCGAAAGGGAGTTTAGTAGTATGAATACTGCAAAATCAAAATGCAACTGCATTTGATGAAATCAATATCAACAGTGAAGTCTTGTTTAAAGGGGCATGACAAATGCTGTAATATTGAAATAATGGCATCACATATATCATCAAGTACAGGAAAGACCAAATAAATATCACTTGATATATTTCAAGAAATATAAAACCTATAAAAGCTATGGGTTTGAGCTTTTACTAAGAGACCTGAAAGAGAAGGGTCGTAGTTAACTTTACAATTAAAAAAGGAGAGAAGACTTACTATTGAACTTTTTCAAAAAGATGGTTTTCTCTTGAAGTTCCTTCTTATACGAATTCCATATAATTAAGAACATTAAGCAGTTATATTTTTGAGTAGAAGGCAATAGATATGACAGTTAGAAAGATTAGAAAAAAGGATAATATATAACTCATACCTATTTCTTCGAATTTTGAGAACTTGTAATAAACAAGCGAATGAACTTACATTTCTGACGTCTAGACCTTACCATGAATTTTAAAAAAGTAAGGGCGTGTTAGCCGGCCGTTTGTTGAACGACAAAATGATACACATCGATACAAAAACCAAACCAACGACTCTACAAACTCCAATCAATGAGAACTTAAAATATAGATAAAATAATACACTAGATAAATAAGATAAAATATATACACAGATAAATTAGTGAAAGCATATAAACAGTTTTTATAAACCCTAAATAATGAAATAAAGCAAAGGATGCCAGATAACTTACAAATACTAACAAAGGTATCATTTTTTCAATTGCATAAGGTCGAAATATATTTAAGTTGAAAAATTTACTGCTAGATTATTTATATTTTAATATTTGATGATCATCAATGTGATTATAGCAGTTTTCTCTTTATTTATTAATTTAGCTAATTACTTAAATCATTTACTGAGAAAATCTAGCGGAATGTAGCCATTTTTAAAACCTGACCTTGACAAATATGCTAATTTGAGTTGGCAACACTGTTGGAATGTTTTAAGTTTTTAGGGGCAGCCATTTTGGCATGTAATCTCTGACGTTGAATGTTCAATGGTTTTTTTTTTTCAATTTATTCGGTGTTTGACTGTTTGGTCCTATGTGTGATGCAACTGGTAATGCTTTACATGGCCACTTTCCGTTTGAGTTGGGCCATGTGGAGGATACGGAAACGGGTTCTTGAACTGATGTCGGAAAACGGAAATGGCCCTTACACGCCATCACAAATGATGATGGCCGTATTCCTGTCGGAGGTATTTCTCCTGATTCTATAGGTTGGCCTATCGGCCAGTATACTAGGCCTGGCCCTATTTTTCCTGGTGGGCGAAAAGTTGTCATAATAAAACAATTTTCACAAACCTAGGACGGTCACTAAACTTTAATGGATCCCATTTTGAAAAATATATGGTAAATGTATCATTCCCAGCGGCGGAAACCCAGTATATCGAATCTACAAAGAGGAATTGGTCTAAAATTAATTTTTTGGGTTAATTGGGGTCAGAAAACGATTTTGTTTTTATTTAGAACTACATAAATGAAATGATTAGAATTTTTTATTTTTTTATTTTTTTTGCTTTACCGTTAATTGATGAATGACATGATTTTGTTAGAAAAATGGTAATACTTTAGTGAAGGGAGCCCAAATTTTTTTTCCTACTCAGCTTAACTACGAAAGCGAAATTATCTGATTTTTTTTTATTTTTTGTTTTTTTTTTTTTTTTTTTTTTTTTTTTTTTTTTTTTAAAAAAATTTTTTAATTAAAATTTTTTTTTAAACAAATGAAAATTGTTTTTTTTCAATGTGACATTAAAAAATCTAATAATACTTTAGTGTAGGGGGCCCATTTTTTTTCCTTTTCAGCGTAACTATGAAAAGGAAATGTTTGTTTGTTTTTTGGCTAATCGACGAATGCAAATCATTTTATAAGAAAACAAAAAATTTTTAATTAAAAAAAAAAACTAAAACTAATGAAAATTATTTTTCTTCAGTGTGATGTCACAAGATTTTTTAATACGGCAGATTGACATAGTCCTACAAATGTTGTCAGTGCTTTCATGTTAATAGGTTGACTATAATTTTTTTTCCCCCATCAAAACAATTTTTTTAGCAATGTATTAATTGATTTTTTTAATCTCTCTCTCTCTCTCTCTCTCTCTCTCTCTCTCTCTCTCTCTCTCTCTCTCTCTCTCTCTTCTCTCTTCTCTTCTCTCTCTCTCTCTCTCTCTTCTCTTCTCTCTTCTCTCTTCTCTCTTCTCTTTCTCTTTCTCTCTCTCTCTCTTCTCTTTCTCTCTCTCTCTCTCTCTCTCTCTCTCTCTCTCTCTCTCTCTCTCTCTCTCTCTCTCTCTCTCTCTCTCTCTCTCTCTCTCTCTCTCTCTCTCAGTGAAAATTCTATTTTTTTTGTTTTGATTTTAAATGCCCCCATAACGATTTGCTTGAAAAATTTATACTTTGGTATACCAGGAGGTCCTTTTCTAATTTCCAGGCTGCAGATGTTACATTTAGCTATTTTAAGCTTATCCTGCAACATTGTAAAGTACTTCAATACAGCAGAATCTGATCTTTTGGCCATATTGACTGAAAATATAAACAAAATAATAATTTTGAAATAATGTAGTTACATGAAACAAGTTTAATACATAGCAATAAAATAACAATGTTATGTATAAATACGTTATATTTTTAATTTTGATACTTACATTTTTTCAAACTTCAACTTAGGGTTTGACCTAAGTGAACTTGTTGAATTACTTTCGTGAATCAAAAAAAAAAAATTTTTTTTTCCCAAAAATTTTTGTACTTTTTTAAACTTTTATTAAACAAAATTTGTAATTTACTGAAATTTCTTAGAGAAAATGCATATAATCATTAATTTAAGTGAATATTGGTTATTCTACTCATTCCTTATAATTAATTAAATCTCTATTAAAGCTATATATCAATTTTCTTAACCAAAATTTTCAGTGCTTTTAACCTCTTTACAAATTTTAGACAACCCCAGCTAGAACCCAGCCCTGGCAAAATTCCAGCACCAGTTGGTCCCTATATATATATATATATATATATATATATATATATATATATATATATATATATATATATATATATATATATATATATATATATATATATATATATATATATTATATATATATATATATATATATATATATATATATATATATAGGACCGACCGGGGCTGGAATTTGGCCGGGCCGGGGTCACCCAAATTTGGCTGGGGCCGGGGTTATGGCCGGGGTTTCCTAAAATTTGTAAAGAGGTCAAAAGCACTGAAATTTTAGGTTAAGAAAATTAGATATAAGGTTTATTTAATTGTAAGGAAGGAGTAGAATAGCCAACATTCACTTAAATTAATGATTATATGCATTTTCTCTAAAAAAAAATCAGAAAATTACAGTTTTGTATATTTAAAGTTTAAAAAAAGTACAAAAATTAAAAAAAAAATTATTCTAATTCATAATAGTGATTTAACACGTTTACCTAGGTAAGACCCAAAGGTAAAGTTTGAAAAAATGTAAGATATAAAATTATCAATTTAACCTGTATTTATACATATCATTGTTATTTTATTGCTATTTATCAAACTTGTATCATTTAGCTGCATTATTTAAAAATTATTATTTTGTTTATACTTTCAGTCAATATGGCTAAAAGATCAGCTTCTGCAGTATTTGAATACTTTACAATGTTTCAGGATAGGCTCGAAATAGCTAAATGTAACATCTGCAGTCAGAAAATTAGAAGAGAACCTCCGGGTGCTACAAGTAAAAAAATTTTCAACCAAATCTTTTTGGAGTATCTAAAATCAAAACACAAAGATGAACATTCACTAGCAGAAAAGGAGCGGTCAAAAGAAAAAGAAAAGAAAAAATCTTAATTTTCTTATATTTTGTTTGAATTTTTTTTTTTATTATTTGACTGATTGAGCTGAAATTTTCAAAGTATGTGAATTTTTTCACGAAGTTCTGAGTTGATTTCGAGCATTTTTTTGAGTCTATAACGGTTTGAAACTTATTTGGACCCAAAGTTGAAAAAAATGAATAACTGGGTCAAACCACTGGTCCACATGAGCTGAAAATTTAACTGAATACCTTTGCCCCAATTTCTTGCATTGGTGGGAATAGATTTTTGATATCACGTCTAGAAAAAAGTTTTTTTTTGCAAAAAAAAAAAAAAAAAAAAAAAAAAAAAAATTATTTTTAAAAAAAAATGCTACCTACTATTTTTTTTTATTTGTGAATATTGTTTAGAAGAGGAACAGGGCAACAATTTTTATTTAGTGCATTTTTAAATGCCCTTTGTTTGAAGCGAGATATAGCCTCTCAAACTTTGGGAATTTTTGAAATTTGGCCAAAAATGGACCTTTTTGAAGGCTATATCTCAAAACCAACGAATCTCATCGAATAAAGTACATAGAGGAATTTGTAGCCCCACCCCTCCTCTATACACACCAAAAATAGGAAATGTTATAGTTGTATTTTTTTAAAAAAAAGATTTTGTCTGAAAAGGTGGATTTTTTTAGTTCAAAAAATTTTTTTTTTCTATAGTTGGTCAGTTTTTGGCTTATAACATTTTTTCTATAACTCTGGGAAACAAAAGTCTATTAGAGGCTTTTGTAGCCCATATAATTTTGAATAAATAGTTCCAACTTTCAGCTCATTCTAAAAAGTGGTTTGGCACCGCCATTCTATTGAAAAAGGGTAAAATTTCCACAAAAAAAAAAAAAAAAAATTTTTTTAAACCGTAATAGACTCGGAAAAACGCTAGAAATGGACTTTTCTTACCGGTAAAAAATCTATATACACTGAAAGTTTCAGCAGAATCGGCTGAAAATTTTAAAAAAAAAAAAAATTTTCTATAATTTGCCATTTTAACCCCGGCCGGCAACCCCGGTTTTCCCTGATTTTTAGCCGGGGCCGGGGCCCCGGTCGGTTCCTATATATATATATATATATATATATATATATATATATATATATATATATATATATATATATATATATATATATATATATATATATATATTAGAGATGGAATGAATATGAATACAAATTTTTTTTTTTATATTCACGAATACGAATATTATGAAATCCATTCTTCTTATTCTATTTTCAACATAAATATTAGATGTCTTTAAGTTACCTTCCCTATATCTCACCAACATTATATCTTATAACAATATGGCAGTAGAATTAACTACGTTTCCAGTTTGCAGAACGTGAACCCATTCTTACAGTGCATCTCACCAACCTCTTTCCCTAACATCTTCCCTTTGAAAATCAGTTTTTAAAATTTCAAAATTCAAATCCAAAAATTGGTAAGTTATATTTGAGGAACAATAACTTTTCTGCTCGTTTTGATGCAAGCTTTGAGCATTTTCCATCAAAAATAATACAAAATATTCGTTTTGTATTCAGGTAATAATAATATGTGAATATTCTTGAATACAAATATGAATATTTGGTCCATCTTAAATATATATATATATATATATATATATATATATATATATATATATATATATATATATATATATATATATATATATATATATATATATATATATATATATATATATATATATATATAAAAAAAAATTGCAAAATAAAGGTAAATATGTTTTATAGAAATGTTTTATCTTAAACATTATTTAAGTGTTTACCATTTTAATATTTAATTAATATATAAATTATGGATGGTTTAACATTTACTTATGTAAGACCCCAATCAAAGAAAGAACATTGAATGCTGAAATCAGTTCAGCAAGTTACAAGAATGATTTATTAATTAAACAATTACACATAGAGGGGGTATGACTTAAAAAAAGATTGTATAAATTGTTAATATTTGGATAAATTATTCTTCAGTAAATTACAATTGTTAATTGTAATTATGGAAATAAGTTGATAGTTCACGTTCAACTTTTAAAGGAGGATTATATCAATTTAGGAATGGTCTTGTTATGCTTTTATAAAAAAGGTTAGATTAATATTAAAATGATGTGAGACTAATATAATTTATTCTGAATCAGTTTTTGTCAAAATATTTACACTTGTGTAGCATTTCAGATTTGAGAGTTTTCTAAAAAAGATTAATTTCTAAATTTTTTTAATTTTATTTATTTTAGGCTACCAAAACTTGAAGGATTTTGCTTCATTTTGAGATATTTTTGAGAACAAAGTTTAAGTTGATTATGGATACTAAAAGTGAAATTGAAATTAAGGAAGAAATCTTGGAGAAAAGTTTAGAAGATGTAATAAACAATGAACCAGATTCTGAGTGGAAAGAAATTCAAGTATGAAAATCATGTTTGTTATTATTTTTATTAATATTTCTTATTATTATTATTATTATTATTATTATTATTATTATTATTATTATTATTATTATTATTATTATTTTATTAGTATTTATTATTATGATTTTTATTATTTTTAAAATCTCTCATCTTTTCAACAGCCAAAAATGTTATCGCCAAACATTGACATGAAAGAGGAAATTGAAATAAAAGACGAAGAAGTGAATATTATGAAAGAACACCCTGAGGATGGTGATCAAATTGAGCAAAAATTTGTATTACAAGAAAGTCAGGTATGATAGAGAATTAGAAAGTTAATTTGAGTTTCTTAAGAATTAGTTCTGGTTTCTTTATAGCAGGAGTATAACTGGGGGTGGGGGGCAGGTGTATAGCAGTAGTGTAACTGGGGAAAGCAGGTGGTATCACTACCACCAATATCTTCTTCTTAGTTCTCAAGATACTTTGTTGAACTTGCCTTCCATTCTCAATCCAAATTGACCTTGAGCAAGTGGTGCAACTCCCTACTTGTCTCCTTTGTCGCCTTGAGGGTTTACCCAACATTCTAGGCCTTTTTCTTAACTTCTACTTCTTATTTTTCCACTAATATGTTTACCCGAACACTTTCTTATCTCTCTATCCTCTTCTATCTCCAAGTTTTCTGTGGAAAGACCTCTGACCATTGGGAGGAAAACGTTTGTATTGTTTTGCTGCATCAAACTGCTCAGGCTTGGGGGTCGTACTTTTAGATTTTATATGGAATGATTATTGCTTTGGTGGGAGGAGTCCCCCGGAGGTGATTCTCTTTGCCATGGAGGAGTACATTCCATATTCATTCCCTTCAACTAGACCAAACAAACTTTGGTTTAAAAAACTCTGCTTATTCTCGCGCTCTTTGGCGCTAAGATACTTCCTTCAGGAATTAACGTCGTCTTTAAACTCTAGAAACTCATGCAACTTATATTTCATCCCAGAATCGCGAAAAATCTATTCTTCCAAACACCAAAAACTTTCTTCTTCATTTGAAAATGCAATAATCTTTCTGGTTCCTCTTCCCATGCATTTTCTGGCATTTTGCAAAAAATGTCAACTCAAACTTTGCTTCTTTCTCTTTCTGTTGATAATATTGTTCTTCTCCCTGACCCTCAGTTCACTGCTTTTCCACACACACACACACGCACGTACACACTTACTTCATTCCATTGTTTGAATGTGGTGGTTCGGGTTTGACTGCTAAAGCTAGTGACTTTTTTTTTTTTTTTTTTTTTTTTTTGTTAAACCAATTTTGTACGTCTTTTTAATTAATTTCTTAACTTTTGAAATTTTTAGGTATATTTTTAAAAGTGGTGATGGCATTTTACATTATATTTTATATATATATATATATATATATATATATATATATATATAATATATATATATATATATATATATATATATATATATATATATATATATATTATATATATATATATATATATATATATATATATATATATATATATATATATATATATATATATATATATATATATATATATATATATATATATATATATATATATATATATATATATATATATATATATATATATATATATATATATATATATATATATATATATATATATATATATATATATATATATATATATATATATATATATATATATATATATATATATATATATATATATATATATATATATATATATATATATATATATATATATATATATATATATATATATATATATATATATATATATATATAATATATATATATATATATATATATATACCTTCTTCTAAATCGGAGAAAACTCTCCTTCGCACACACAGAACATTAATACAGACACCCTTTAAAAATTAAATAAAAAAAACTAAATGATGGCCTCAAGAAAAGTAGCCTCGGAGAAGCCACGGGGCGTGGCTTCCAAATATAGCCCCCATCCACCCCTTCCCCCATCACCACTTGGGAGTTGGTAGCCTCCGGTGATGGGGTTGGTGCCACCAAGACACAGCTGCCGGCTTGTCCTGATGCACTGTCTAATTTTTTCATTAATTTCTGTAACATTCGCGTTCTGCACTCTAATTTCCACTTTGTTGAACATCACCTCTCTTATTCTTGACCGAAACTCAGATGTTTGAGCGTTCTGATAGCAAACCCTATTCTGTTTCCTCCTACTGTCTCTATCCTCAATTTTCAGCCAAAGTCGGATGTTATGCATATGTGCGCAACGATGTCGTTTGTTTTCGTGTCTCTAATTTAGAGTCTTCCGAATTTTCCACCTTATGGCTTAGGCTCTCTTGCCATTCTGCGACTAAATTAATTTGTTCCGTTTATTTATCTCCTAATTCTACTGACTATTCTAAATTCTTCGACTATTTAAACTCCAAAATAGAGCACATTCTCTCTTCTTCTCCTTTCTCTGAAATCATCATGCTTGGTGATTTCAATGTTCACCACCGCCAATGGCTTTCATCTAGTTCTCATGATACAGCTGGTGAACGTGCCTTCCATTTCGCTATCCAAAACTACCTTGAGCAATCGGTGCAACTCCCTACTCGTATCCCTGATCGTCTTGGAGATGAACCCAACATTCTAGACCTTTTCCTAACTTCTAATCCTTCTCCTTATACTGTTAAACTCTTTCCTCCTCTGGGTTCCTCCGATCACCTTCTTATCTCTGTATCTTCTTCTATCTCTTCAAGTCTTCCGCAGGAAAGACCCCTTCTTTTGAAAGGAAACGTTTGTGGCACTTCGGTGCCGCAAGCTGGTCGGACTTGCGGTCGTACTTTTTCGATTTCCCGTGGAATGATTATTGCCTTCCGTGGGAGGGGTCCCTCGGAGTGTGCAGAACGCATTACCGAGGTGATTCTCTCTGGCATGGAGGCGTACATTCCATATTCTTTCCCTTCTACTAAACCTAACAAACCTTGGTTTAACTCTGCTTGTTCTCGCGCTATCCGCCGCAGGGATGCTGCCTTCAGGGATTACCGTCGTCTTCAAACTCCAGAAACTCACGCAACTTATATTTCATCCCGGAATCGTGCAAAATCTATTCGTAACACCAAAAACTCTTTTCTCCGTAGAAAATGCAATAATCTTTCTGGTTCCTCTTCTTCACGTTCTTTCTGGCATTTTGCAAAAAATGTCAACTCTAACTTTGCTTCTTCCTCTTTCCCTCCTTTAATATCTTCCGACGGCACAACTGCTGTTTTACCTTCTTCTAAAGCTGAACTCTTCGCTCAAACTTTTGCCTCTAATTCAACCTTAGACGATTCCGGAGCTATTCCTCCTCCTTCAACCCCCTCTAAACTCATTTATGCCTAAAATTAGAATTTCTTCTAAAGATGTCATTTCTGCTCTCTCTGAGCTTAATACTAAGAAGGCGTACGGTCTCGATGGTATTCCTCCTGTGGTTCTCAAAACTTGTGCTTCCGAGCTTGCACCCTGCCTTGGTAAACTATTTCGTCTTTGTCTCTCTACTTCAACCTTCCCTTCTTGCTGGAAACGTGCGCTCATTCAGCCTGTGCCGAAGAAAGGGGACCCCTCTCAACCCTCCAACTACCGTCCTATTTCTTTGACCTCTGTTCTCTCTAAAGTTTTCGAATCTATCCTTAACAGGAAGATTTGGAAACATCTCAATTCTTCTAATCTTATCTCAGATCGCCAGTATGGCTTTCGTAAGAAACGCTCTACTGGGTGATCTTCTTTCCCTTCTCTCTGACTCTTGGTCCTCCGCTCTTCGGCATTTCGGTGAATCTTTTGCTGTCGCGCTGGACATATCGAAAGCCTTCGATAGAGTCTGGCATAAAGCTTTGATTTCTAAACTTCCCTCTTTCGGAATCTATCCTTCTCTCTGTGATCTTCTCTCTAATTTCCTTTCCGGTCGTTCTATAGCAGCTGTTGTAGACGGCCACCGTTCTTCCTATAAATCTATTAATAGTGGTGTTCCTCAGGGTTCTGTCCTATCCCCAACACTCTTTCAATACTCTCTATTACCTCATCTCCTATCCACTCCTATGCTGATGACTCCACCCTTCATTATTCCTTCCAGTTTGAAAAACGTCCCACTCAACAGCAGTTGATAGACTCGAGAAGGGTAGCCTTGGAGCAACTAACCTCTGATCTTTCACTTATTTCAAATTGGGGCAGAGAAAACATGGTTGTTTTCAATGCCTCAAAAACTCAATTCCTTCATCTCTCTACTCGACACAATCTTCCACACAACTATGATATCTTCTTCGAAAACACACAACTCAAGCCTTCATCTGTTGTTAATATTCTTGGTGTTTCTTTTTCTCGTGATCTTTCTTGGAAAGATCACATTACTTCTCTTTCTAAACAAGCTTCTAAGAGGTTGGGTGTTCTGAGGCGCCTTCAGAATTTCTTCACGCCACCCCAGTTGCTTGCTCTGTATAGGGGTGTTGTTCGCCCCTGTATGGAGTATACTTCGCACATCTGGGGTGGTTCCACACACACAGCTCTCCTAGAGAAAGGTGGAGTCTAGGGCATTTCGTCTTATCAACTCTCCTGCTCTTACTAACTCTCTTCAATCTCTTTCTGCCCGTCGAATTGTTGCGTCACTCTCTCTTTACTATCGCTATTACAACAGGACACTGCTCTTCTGAACTCTCTCGTCGCATACCTCCTCCATTGAGAAGAGCTCGTGCGACACGCCTTTCTACACAGTCTCATCCTTTCTCTGTCCAACTCTCCGACCCCAGACTTAACCGCTATGCTCAATCTTACATATACTCTACTGGTAAAGTCTGGAACACACTCCCTTCATCTATTTTCCCAACTTCTTTTGACTTGCATACTTTCAAACGCCGTGTATCTGGACACGTCGGCCTCCATCGACCATGATTATAGATCTTTCCCAACTCCGGTGGAATTTGGTAGGCCTCTGGCCTTTGCCCACCGGAGGGGATATATATATATATATATATATATATATATATATATATATATATATATATATATATATATATATATATATATATATATATATATATATATATATATATATATATATATATATATATATATGGTGATTGACATTGATGTTTATTAACTTCATCATACTGAAATTTTGCCTAGTACATATAGGGGCGAAAGCCGCTCCTTCAATGTGAGGAATGACACAATCGCCGTGCACCATAGATAGTTAAAGATTTTGTAGGTTCCAAAGGAAGGAAGCCATGACTACAGTGTTACAATAATGGTAGGTGACATCATCATGACCGGTACTTCTCGTATATGGAGAGGATATTACAGACAAGCAACATTTGCTGCAGAGAGTTGAGGAAGCTGCAACACGTATTAGAAGCAAAAGTTTGAGCGAAGAGTTCAGCTTTAGAGGAAGGCAAAACGACAGTTGTACCATCAGAAGATACTAGAGGAGGGAAAGAGGAAGAAGCAAAGTTAGAGTTGACATTTTTTTTTTTTTTTTGCAAAATGCCAGAAAGGGCGTGAGGAAATAGATCCAGAAAGATTGTTGCATTTTAAACGGAGTTTTTAGTGTTACGGAGAATAGATTTTGCACGATTCCGGTATGAAATATAAGTTGCTTGAGTTGCTGGAGTTTGAAGACGACGGTAGTCCCTGAAGGCAACATCCCTGCGGCGGATAGCACGAGAACCAGCAGAGTTAAACCAAGGTTTGTTAGGTTTAGTAGAAGGGAAAGAATATGGAATGTACGCCTCCTCGCCAGAGAGAATCACCTCGGTTCTGCGCTCTGCACACTCAGAGGGACCCTTCCAACGGAAACAGTAATCATTCCATGGAAAATCAGAGAAGTACAACCGCAAGTCAGACCAGTTAGCAGCACCGAAGTGCCAGAAACGTTTCCTCGACGAAGACGGGGGGCCGTTCTTGCGGAAGACTTGAAGAAACAGGACAAGATTAAGAGATAAGAAGGTGATCAAATGAACCCAGAGGAGGAAAGAGTTTAACAGTGATAAGAAGTTAGGAAAAGATCAAGTATGTTGGGTTCATCACCAAGGCGATCAGGGATACGGGTAGGGAGATGCACCAACTGCTCAAGGTTGTTCTGGATGGAAAATTTGAAGCCGAGTTCACCAGCTGCATCGTGAGTACTAGATGAAAGCCATTGGTGGTGGTGAATATTGAAATCGCCTAATTCGATGATTTCGGAGAATGGAGAAGAAGAAAGAATTTGTTCAATTTTTGATAGTCTGTAGAGTTAGGAGATAAGTAGACAGAACAGATAAATTTAGTTAAAGAGTTGCAAGAAAGTTTAAGCTATAAAGTAGAGAATTCAGAAGACTCCAAATTAGAGAAACGAGAACAAAAAACATTGTTGCGCATATATGCGCAACATCCGCCTTTGGCTGAAAATTGAGGGTAGAGACAGTAGAAGAAAACAGAGTAGGGCTTACTGTCAGAGCACTCAAACACCCGAGTTTCGGTTAAGAATAAGAGATGAGATCTAGAAGAAGAGAGGTGGTGTTCGACAAAGTGGAAATTTGTAAAGAGTCTGCGAATGTTGCAGAAGTTAATGAAAAAGGAAGATCGTGCACCAGGGCAAGTCGGCATAGAGGTCTTGGTGGCACCAACCCCATCACCGGAGGCCACCAACTCCCAAGTGGTGATGGGGGAAGGAATGGATGAGGGGCATTCTTTGGGTGCCGCCCTCCTCCGAAGCATCTCCGAGGCAGTTGTATGTTTCGCTATTTCGTTGTTATTATTTTAAAGTAATGTAGGAGTTAGCGCTTGTAAATTTGTAGGAACGTGGGAAGGGAGTCGGGGACATAAGAAGTGGGAGCATAGACACTCCAATGTGAGACGAGGTACACTAGAGACCCTCTTAGGAGGTGAAACGCGAAAAGGAACGAACCAAAGGGCAACGGAGTGAAACGGAATGGTCTAGCCCACCCTATCACCCCGGTTAAGCCCAATATATATTTATATATATATATATATATATATATATATATATTATATATATATATATATATATATATATATATATATATATATATATATATATATATATATATATATATATATATATAATTTATTTATAATATATTATTATATATAATGCAATTTGATTTATAATATATTATTGAACTACACCTTTTTTAAATGAATATATTTGCTAACTTATACATTCATAAGTCTAAATAATAAATAACAGGATTTTGTAATTACCACCATTGTTTTTGAATTATCACTATTAATTATCACCATTCTTTATTATCTTTCTTCCAACACCCTCTAGGAATTAAATGCTGGTGATTTTTTTTATTTATTTGTTTATTTTTTTTTCGTGGGGGGAAGAAGGGAATGAAACTGAAAATTTCTTTTTCTTTTTCATTGTAAATGGTACAACACTGTAGATTTTTAACTTTTTTTTTGGGGGGGGGGGCCAATTTTGATGAGATTTTTTATTTTAAATTAAAAATTTTGATATCACTAAAAGATAGTTTTCAAAAACGATAAAAGTGATTATTTTGTGTGTGTGTGCTTACTTACGTTTTCGCGGCAGGAAGCGAAATACCGCGACATTTTGCCTGTCGCGATAATCAATTTTATTAAATTCTTAAATATTTTCATGTTCTCTATCATTATCTGTTAAAAAATGGTATGTTGCGATTTAACTCATTTATGCATTTATCACAAAAATTTTGTGTGAAAATTTGCAATTTACACTTTTCGATTTTCAAATTAAGCTCGTAAAAGTCTACGGACTCTGAGTTTCCGATTTCAACACATTTTAGGGGTTAATATGGTCTCATTTTTTATGTTTACATCTTTATTTTACAGACTCTCATAAGTGATGTTGAAGAAAAGGAAAGTGACGTACTTGAAGGGAAAAGCTTTTCAAGTAGCAAACCCCAAACATTGGCTAAGAAGAATGACAAAATGATTGAAAGAATGGATTTGGAATCACACACAGTGAGTGAAGGAAAAATAGAAAGTTTGCAATGCAATTATGAACTTAATCGAAAATCAAATGTAAAAAAACTTGATATGACAAAACCCTCAAATTCAAAATTATTTAAATGTTTACAATGCAACTATAATTGTAATCGGAAACCAAATTTAAAAAGACATATGTTAACACATGCAAAATATAAATATAAATGTTCACACTGCAGTTATGAATGTAATAATAAAGGAAACTTAAAAAAGCATGTATTAAGACATGCAGATTTTAAATTATTTAAATGTTCACACTGCAGCTTTGAATCTAAAGATAAAGGAACTGTAAAAATGCATACATTAAGAAGACATTCAGATGTTAAATTATTTAAATGTTCTCAGTGTAGTTATGCATGTAATAGGAAAGGAGACTTAAAAAAACATATATTAAAAACATGCAGATTTTAAATTATTTAAATGTTCTGACTGTTCCTATGCATGTAATAGGAAAGGAGACTTAAAAGAACATATATTAAAACATGCAGATATTAAATTATTTAAATGTTCTGACTGTTCCTATGCATGTAATAGGAAAAGAGACTTAAAAAAACATTTGTTAAGACATGCAGATTTTAAATTATTGAAATGTTCTGACTGTTCCTATGAATGTAACGATAAAAGAAGCTTAAAAAGACATATGTTAAGCCATGCAGATGTTAAATTGTTTAAATGTTCAGACTGTTCATATGAATGTAATGATAAAGGAAGCTTAAAAAGACATATGTTAAGCCATGCAGATGTTAAATTGTTTAAATGTTCAGACTGTTCATATGAATGTAATGATAAAGGAGACTTAAAAAGACATATGTTAAGACATGCAAATGTGAAATTATTCAAATGTTCCCAATGCAACTATGAATGTAATGATAAAGGAAGCTTAAGACAACATGTATTAAGACATTCAGATGTTAAATTATTTAAATGTTCATACTGCAGTTATGCATGTAATATTAAAGGAGACTTAAAAAAACATATATTAATACATGCAGATTTTAAATTATTTAAATGTTCTGAATGTTCCTATGAATGTAATGTTAAAGAAAAGCTTAAAAAGACACATGTTAACACATGCAGATTTTAAATTGTTTAAATGTTCTGACTGCAATTATGAATGTAATGATGAAAGAAGCTTAAAAAGACATATGTTACTACATTCAGATTTTAAATTATTTAAATGTTCTCAATGTAATTTCGAAAGTAATGGGAAAAAAATCTTAGAATCACACATGCTCTCACACACAAATGTCAAAGTATTTAAATGTTCTAATTGCAGTTTTGAATGTAATCTCGAGGAGGACTTTGAAAAGCACAGATTAACACATGCAAATGTTAAATTATTTAAATGTTCATACTGCAGTTATGAATCTAGATGTAAACAAAATTTAAAAAGACATATATTAAGAAGACATTCAGATATTAAATTATTTAAATGTTCATACTGTAGTTATGCATGTAATATTAGAGAAGACTTAAAAAGACATATATTAAGACATGCAGATTTTAAATTATTTAAATGTTCTCACTGTTCCTATGAATGTAATGATAAAAGAAGCTTAAAATCACACATGCTCACACACACAAATGTCGAAGTATTTAAATGTTCTGATAGCAGTTTTGAATGTAATCTGAAGGAGGACTTTGAAAAACACATGTTAACACATGCAAATGTTAAATTATTTAAATGTTCACACTGCAGCTTTGAATCTAAAGAAAAAGGAATTTTAAAAATACATATATTAAGAAGACATTCAGATGTTAAATTATTTAAATGTTCTCAGTGCAGTTATGAATGTAATATTAAAGGAGACTTAAAAAGACATATATTAATACATTCAGATTTTAAATTATTTAAATGTTCACACTGCAACTATGAATCTAATGATAAAGCAAACTTAAGAAGACATATGTTAAGACATGCAGATTTTAAATTGTTTAAATGTTCTCAATGTAATTTCGAAAGTAATTTAAAAAAAAGCTTAAAATCACACATGCTCACACACACAAATGTCGAAGTATTTAAATGTTCTGATTGCAGTTTTGAATGTAATCTGAAGGAGGACTTTGAAAAACACAAATTAACACATGCAAATGTTAAATTATTTAAATGTTCACAATGCAACTATGAATCTAATGATAAAGCAAACTTAAGAAGACATATGTTAAGACATGCAGATTTTAAATTGTTTAAATGTTCTCAATGCAATTTCGAAAGTAATTTTAAAAAAAACTTAAAATCACACATGCTCACACACACAAATGTCAAAGTATTTAAATGTGATTGCTCTTTTGAATGTAATCTGAAAGAGGATTTTGAAAAGCACAAATTGACACATGCAGATTTTAAATTATTTAAATGTTCACACTGCAGCTATGAATCTAAAGATAAACAAACTTTAAAAATACATATATTAAGACATTCAGTTGTTAAATTATTTAAATGTTCTCAGTGCAGTTATGCATGTAATAATACAGGAGACTTGAAAAAACATGTATTAATACATTCAGATTTTAAATTATTTAAATGTTCAGATTGCAACTATGAATCTAATGATAAATCAAACTTAAAAAGACATATGTTAAGACATGCAGATTTTAAATTGTTTAAATGTTCTCAATGTAATTTCGAAACTAATTTTAAAATAAGTTTAAAATCGCACATGCTCACACACACACATGTCAAAGTATTTAAATGTTCTGATTGCAGTTTTGAATGTAATCAGGAGGAGGACTTTGAAAAACACAAGCTAACACATGCAAATGTTAGTAATTTAAATGTTCACACTGAAGCTTTGAATCTAAAAGTAAAGGAAGTTTAAAAATACATATATTAAGACATTCAGATATTAAATTATTTAAATGTTTATACTACAGTTATGCATGTAATATTAAAGGAGACTTAAAAAAAATATATTTTAAGACATTCAGATTTATTATTTAAATGTTCACACTGCTCCTATGAATGTAATCGGAAAGAAAACTTAACAAGACATATATTAAGACATTTCAAGACCCGAGAAAGAAAACCTAAAAGCAAATGAAGAACAACTTGATATAATGAACAAGAAAAAGGTTAGCCACTAGTTGATGAAAGACTAATAAGTGATGAAGGGAAAGTAATTCTCCATATATAGTCATGGAGAAAATTATATATTGGACTTACCTGAAGAGGGACTGATAGAAGAAATTCCACCCATGAGCTATACACATACAAATTCCATAGAAGATATAAATGGATAACAATGAAGATGAATTTTTTAATCTGATAACGAAAAATAGGGAAGAGGACCACATGGTATTGGGAATGAATCAAAGAAAGAAGGTGAAGAAGGAAAAAAAATCGGATGAAATTGAATAAATATATTGGTATAGCTAACAGGGTAGAACTAAGACTGATACCCCTAATTACAACATCACAGAAGTAAGCAGATTATACCATCCAGCAAGTATGGCAGTGGCAGACTCATTGGGAATAGAAATTGTTGAAGGACAGGAAAGACCACTAAAAACTAAGAGAAACAAAATGCCACCAAGGAAATTTGGATTACAGAAATAAAAAGATAACTTAAGAAGTGAGATTGGATTACTGACAATGTTTAAAAGAGAAATTAGAACACGAATAACTGAAAGAAAACTCGAGAACATATTTAATCAAGAGAAGAAGAAATGGTGATAGATTAACTCACGTAATGGTCAGAAGAAAACTACAACTTTTTACAGAATAAGTTATGTTACTGTACAATAAGTAGGATAAAATGACTGTATCAACATCTATAATCCATCCCCATATATATATATATATATATATATATATATATATATATATATATATATATATATATATATATATATATATATATATATATATATATATATATATATATATATATATATATATATATATATATATATATATATATATAATATATAAGTCTGCTAACACTCTAGCAGACTAAATATTTATTCGATGTTAATATATATATATATATATATATATATATATATATATATATATATATATATATATATATATATATATATATATATATATATATATATATATATATATATATATATATATATATATATATATATATATATATATATATATATATATATATATATATGCGTATTTTTTTATTGCTCACTTTAAAGATTTTTTCAGTTTGATGAGTTTTATTGGATATTGACCCCAAGTATTTTTTTTTTTTTTTTTTTTTTTTTTTTTTTTTTTTTTTTTTTTTGCCGAGATTAAGTTGCTTATGTAAATTATGCAAAGATTATTCATTTTCTACGTAATGGTTATTATTAATAAATATTTCAAGAATAAATTTTAAGTTATTTTTAAATTTTTTTTTTCTCTCTAAATATCTCAATTTCTGATAATTCTTTTATGAATAATTTTTTTTTTTTTTACAAAAATTCCCAAAACATCTGCCATGCATGTAAATTAAAAAAGTTTTTTATTTATTTTAATTTTTTTTAATTTAAATGATCATTTATTTATTTTTACACCTGAAGAGTTTTGAATCTTTTGGAGTAATATTTTATAATCAATATCGGTGTTTTTTAATGGCTGTGCTTTCATACGAGGTGAAGTGTTCTTCTTCAAGGGGATTTTATTATTAATATTCACATCTAATGGAATTTCTCCAAGTTTTAACTTTTTTGGGATTGTTCCGACAGGATTCTCAAGTAATTTCTTTTTTTTGACAACGATTTTAGGTTTTATGTTTTTACTACTCAAATTTTCTTTTCTATGCTTCTTTTTTTTCTCGTATTTCTGGAAAAGAAATAAAACAATATGTAAAAAAAAATTAAAGTAAATAGATAAAAACTCATTTCCCCCCCCATTTTTTGGTAAAAATTTGAAGATTTTATTTTATTTTTATTGTAGAGAAGTGAAAAAAGGCAAGGAAGTTTAAAAACAGTTGGTAAGAGAAATTTTAACACATAATAATAATTGTAAAACTTTTATTTTATGACATTTATCTGAATTAGGCAATATATATCTTTAACAAATGAATTCTGGACTCATATAAAAAATAAGATCTTCATTATCTAATTTAATTAAGGCTATAGATAAACTAACTACCCTGTACTAAAAACCAAACAAATAACCACCTCTTATGGCTTGTTTTCTATAAACTCATGAGGAAGTTGAGGCTTTGGTCAAATAATAATTTATACTAAAAGTATACAAACGACTACCGGCTAGATGAATACTTTATATTACCCCACAAAACAATGTTACTTTATACTTCCCATGCATACTCAGGAATATTTATAACTTTGTAAATTTAAAGAGCTTTTAATCATTTAAATATATAAAATTTTACCCAAAAATGAAAAAAAAACATTAAAATTATTATTTCTGTATTAATTAAGAAGAAATATTGTTAGCAATACTGAAGTATTGGTCCTCTCTATCGTCATATTACTACTACTAATAATAATAATAATGATGATAATAATAATAATAATAACAACACAAGCAAACAAAAAAAAAAATTTTTTTTTTTTTTTTTTTTGTTATAAAGTAGAAAGACAAATAACTATTATTCAACCTAAAAAGTAAAAAATTATAACCTTAATTAATTTCGACCAGGTCAATGAAATGCAATTTGGATTTTTAAAAAATTCGTCTTTAGATTCACCACCACTAAATCAACACGTCGAAATAAATGAAAAAATATTAGAAATAAGTGTTTGGAATATCAGTCAATTGAGTGTTACCATAGTATAAGCATTACTTAGTAGAATTAACAAATGTTATAATTTTCTGATAGAGAGTGATGCACTTTTTATGAATGCCTATTTTTTATTTTTTTTAATAAACACCCTCATGAAGCAAATTGTATTTCTTTTAATCATTAAAAATCTAATTAAATCTTTTTTGTAGAAACAACATGTTTAATAATGCTTATTATTAACATAAAATATTAATTATTTTTTTACGTCATTAGATATCAACACCCCAATAAGAAGTAGTTTATGTTTTCCTGACCAATCACGAATGCGGTTTCTTTGTAATTTAAACAAAAATAAAAATGGCAAATAAAGCGTTGCCAAATTTCCAAATTTAATAACTTTGTACCAGATTATGTTTCGTATTTTCCATTTTATATATATATATATATATATATATATATATATATATATATATATATATATATATATATATATATATATATATATATATATATATATATATATATATATATATATATATATATATATATATATATATATATATATATATATATATATATATATATATATTTATATATTTTTATTGGCTTTTAATTGATAAATCATGTTGATTTTTTGGTATAATAAAAATAAAACCATTATAATTTTATTAGCCTGTGGATATATATATATATATATATATATATATATATATATATATATATATATATATATATATATATATATATATATATATATATATATATATATATATATATATATATATATATATATATATATATATATATATATATATATATATATATATATAATATATAGGCACCATGTTTTATGACGTCACTTAAACGTCATATGTAGCAGCGTGGCTTTTCAAACTCTTTGTTTGAAATTAGGCGGAGTTAAGACTACAAAACTTTTCAAGGTCACGAAAACCTGCAAATAAATTCCGTATATATTTATAATACTAATTAATACTTATACTATGGTGTTACTAGGCTTGTCCAATGATTAGTTTAGAAGGAAACGATATTACATAACATTTGCTTTATGTGGAAATATCATCAGTGAATCAACAACCAATTAATGTCAACATTATGGGCTAATGGCAAGAAGTTTCAGTGAACAAAAAGACTGCTCTGTCATCTGTAATTTCTTCTCAATCAATACTGGTTAATATATAATTCTGGGGTTAATGTTTTTATTGAACTTTTGGAGAAGGAGTACTATCTGATGTTTGAACTTCATTTACTGATCCTGAATTATTGTCATTGTTAGTTTAGACGTTCATTACAAGCTGGGTTGAATCTATTAAAGTGGTGGAAACTTCTTGAAGAGATTTCTCAGTTCTCATTACCCCGGCAGCAGAGTGGGCAGCAGCCTTGCTTCCTTCTAGTAGTGAGAATTTTGTCATTTGACAACATGAATCCTCGATGACTCGTTTCTCAATGTACAAAGAAAAACTGTCTTTAGTAATCATAATTATCATAAAGGAATAATGATTAGATACATTAAAGAGATTCCGAGTCTTAATCATCATCATTCCATCCTTGAGGAGTAGAGGGTTCACTTCTCTCTTCTTCAGATTGTTGTTATTTTAAATAACATTTTACATATTAACAGCTGTTACAAGCAAAAATAAAGATCAATACTGGACAAGTTGCATGGAAAAATGCACATGATTTTATTTAATTACTATATACTTAAAAAAAATTACTAACCTGTAAAATATTATTGCTTAATTTCGACACAAGAACCAAAGGATACTTTGACTTCGAGATCTCACTGAAGAATTTTTGTTCCTCTACCTCACATTCCATCTTAAACGTTTCTTCTTTTATCTGTACAGGTAAGAGACCATCATACGAGAAATCCGTTTTAATCTGAAATTGAAATAAAAAATAATAATTAGTAATCTGATATCAATTAAATACAATAATTAAAAAAAAAAAAACTTGGTTGACAAGAAATTTGCATCAGTTTTGCAAGCCATTTTTTAAATAAAAAAACGACCAATCAAAGACAATTCTATTGATTTTAATTAGTTTTCTATTATTTCTTGGCAATAAAAATAACTTCAATTTAGAAGAATCATACATACTATCTTGGTTAAAAAGTTATATTAATTATGGTATATGTTGACCCCTTCTCTCAATCCATTTCTAATGAGGCATTTGAACAAAAAGAAAATTGCAACCCTTGATCATATTCACCGTCTAAGCAAATCAATACCATGCAACCATATTGTGACGTACTCATATTTACTGTAACCCGTCAGTTAATCAATGAAATAAATTTAGGGTGCTACGTATCCAAAGATATAAAGATATAAACACATTTACAAAACAATAATAAAAATAATAATAACACACAAAAGCTACACATCCCACCTCTGTGTTTGATTTTTGATCGGCATTTGTAAGTACATTTATTTGTTGTTGTTTTTCATTTATTTTATTTTTTATAAAACTCAAAGACGTTTCTCTTAAACATTGGTAGTTTAAGGGAATAAACACAATTTGTCTAACGAACAATGAAAAGAAAATATAATGTGTGTATTTTAAGTAAATAATTATTTTTTAAAATCAATTCATAATTAAAATAAGAATTTATAACAAAATTTTAACAGTTTATGATTGTTGTTTAACTTGGAGTTAAGTAAAAGCAAATTTAAATAGATAATGTATCAAACGACTAAGTCTATCGATAAAGAAAATTGTTGTATAATTATTAGTTGCAATATGAAAATAAAATAATATCTAGAAACTATAAATACGGGCTTTAATAACAAAATGTAAGGACTTATAAATTGTAATATTACTCATAAAATTAAGCCAAAAAATTTACCTAGTTGAATTTTGTGCTAAATATCCTACAGGATATTTGATTTAGACATATAATTTTATCGTCAATGTTGGGAAAAGTTATTCATATTAGACCATATATATTAATTTCCTAGGAGGGGAAGACTAGATGTGATCTTGCTTGAGTACTTTCCATTGTATTGTACTTTTTGAAACAAAAGAGAGAGCCCCAAGGTAAGGTATGCCAAGAACAAAAATGTTTCTATTGTCCAAAGCTGAAGGTCTAGACCAATCAGAACAGAAACAAAAATTGAAAGATTTCTGAGAGCAAGGTTTATAGAAATTAAGTTTCGAAAATTTTTAAATTTGAGATAAATCCTTAGCGGGAAATTCTTCAGATTAGAAAGAATGAAATTATAAATTTTAAATATTTAGCTAAATTTGAATTCAAAAGGGGAAGAAGATTTAAACTGATAAAAGAACGGAGAATCTAGTTGTTGACGAGAGAATTTACTTAAAGAAAGAATAAAGGTGCTCCTGCCATCTGTGATTATAGTCCCCAACTTTTCAATTGACAACTCAAAGTTGAGGTACTCATTTAAAGGAGAGTTAGTGTAAAAGCTAGGCATATCCACCAGTTAGCCCATTAAAGATCCTTAGAACAAGGTGGTGATACCACGGGTGATAATGTGTAGAAAATATTAAAATATACAGTCATAAGATTTGGTTAGTTACCAGTAGGTGCAGCGATGACGTATTTAAAGTGAGAGGGATTAGCGACGATGCAAAGGCCAAGAACATTCACGAATTGGTTAGGATGGCCCCAAATAAATGTAGGATCCTTTAATCACCTGTTCGAAATCGTAAGAATGCCGAATGCTTCAGTCGTTTTCTCGTCTGTTAAAATAAAACCACTCGTTTTTTGCATGCATTGAAATCCTCTAGATAGTGAGTGGACCTCAACATTTGAGCAAGATGTAACATTCTCATGTTAAGGAGTTATTTTGAAAATTTATTTAAAATTCCCCCCAAAAAGATGGAAAATTTGTTTCATTGGAGTATATAATAGCATAAATTGATCAGTACATATATACGAGTATATATATATATATATATATATATATATATATATATATATATATATATATATATATATATATATATATATATAATATATATATATATATATATATATATATATATATATATATATATATATATATATATATATATATATATATATATATATATATATAGTCATTTAATACGTTGCCAAAAAAAAATTTTTTTTTTTTTTTTTTTTTTTTTTTGGGATGGGGAAGTAAAAAAAAAATGTAATGGCAACCCATTAACATGAAAGCAAAGACAAGTGACAACGTCATTGTGCGCTTTTCTGCCGTACACTCCCACTCTAATGTTGAGGATTTCCCTATTGAAAGTGAAGAATATTACACAGAAACCAAACAGTTGCTAGACTTCCAACAGAATGATGAACTCAATACATTCCTACAAACCCATAGCCTGGGTCAGATATACTCATTAGACTCCCCACCTCTCAAAACGAAATGTGATCGCAGAATAGCCACTGCTATCTTCCGACTTAAGACGGGACACTGTGGTCTAAACTCACATCTCCATCGCCTCCGAATATCAGATACTGATATCTGTCCTTCGTGCAAGAACAGTCCTGAAACTGTGACACACTACCTGTTTGACTGTCCTGCTTATTGTGTTCCAAGAGCTTCTCTCTGAAGTGATTTGGGTGCCCACGGGGTCTCAACTTTCACAGTTCCAACTATCCTGGGTGGCCATGGCATTCCATCTAAACAATTTCCAAAAATAGGAACATGCTTAAAGAGATATCTATACTCAACCTCCCAAATCAACAGAATATAACTACTGACCAAGACTTTTTGACGACTTTACTACAGTGTCTTCCTTTGTAAGCTTTACTTCAAGAAAGAAAAAATCATCGCTTCAAGGTCAAGACTCTCTTCATTGAGAGTAAGAGACCTTTATCAACAAGGTAAACAAGGTAAGGTATTTCTGCCGTATTAAAATATCTTATGATGTCACATTGAAGAAAAATAATTTTCGATAGTTTAAAAATTTTTATTTTTTAATTAAATTGTTTTTTTTTTATTATGAAATCATTTGCTGTTAACCGATTAACCAAAAAAAAAATAAATCAGATCATTTCGTTTTCATAGTTAGGCTGAGTAGGAAAAAAAATTTGGGCCCCTTTCACTAAAGTGTTATAAAAAATTTTATCACAACTACTCACGGATCAGGGAAAATGGGGCTTGGAGCCCACTATAGATAAATGATTGAGTTAACTTTCAGTTTTGTCAGAATTTAAATTAATCTATCGTAGACCATAATTTGAAATATATATATATATATATATATATATATATATATATATATATATATATATATATATATATATATATATATATATATATATATATATATATATATATATATATAGGTAAAGGTGAAGTTGTTTCTGAGTTTCGATTGTTAAAAAATATCAAAAATTGAAAATATCGGAGAAGCCTATCTTAAACAAATGAGTTGCCAGAGGTATTACTAGACATACACACAATTACTATTACTTACTTTTCTAGCAGAACCTAATTCGACTTATCATAACCTGAACTACCGAAGTTGCCGTAAAAAGAGGCCTAACCTACACAAGAATTTGCCGTAAAAGAGACCTAACGTACACAAGAACGTTTGCACGACATAGTAGCCTAGGGCTAATTATAGACAGGAAAGTTTCAATTAAAATAAAATATCTACAAAAAAATATCAATATAAAAAATATCAAAACTCAGAAACAATCTCCACCTAAGCCATATATATATATATATATATATATATATATATATATATATATATATATATATATAATATATATATATATATATATATATATATATATATATATATATATATATATATATATATTGACCAATGCCCTAGCTGTAGTTTAAAATCAGGGAAAACTGGTCTTTGCCTACTGGAGTTAAAAATAGAAAATTATATTTATTAGTGGTGGATTAAATCAAACAAAATATAATATTAAACTTTATTTTTTTAATATTGTCATTTTCTTTTGACCAGTACTCTTTTGTTAATATAGATTCCTCTTTGTTTTTTGATTTGAGATACGCCATAAGGATTTGTTTAAAAATTTTTACTTGTGGCACCTGGAGATCTTCTTCTAATTTCCTGACTACAGATATTACATTTAGTTATTTCGAGCCTATCCTGAAACATTGTGAAATATTCCCTTACTGTTGAAGCTTATCTTTTGACCATAGTGTGAACTGTGAAAGTATAAACAAAATAACACCTTTGAATAGGAACCAGCTGAGGCTCTGGCCAGGGTTCCCTAAAACTTTGTAAAGAGGTCAAAAGCACTGAAATTTTATTTTAAAAAAATTAGATATGATTTTAATTGAGATTTATTTAATTATGAGGAAGTAGTAGAATAGTCAATATTCACTTAAATTAATGATTATATTCATTTTCTCCAAAAAAAATTCATAAAATTACTGGATTTATATAATAAAAGTTTAAAAAAGTACAAAAAATTTTGAAATTTTTTTTTTTTTTTTTTTTTTTTTTATTCACAAAATTGATTCAGCAGGTTTACTTAGGTAAGACCCTAAGTTAAAATTTGAAAAAATGTAAAATATAGAATTATCAATATAACCTGTATTATTTTACATGTTATTGCTATGTTACTGCTAAAAATCAAATTTGTATCATTTATCTACATTGTTTCAAAATTATTATTTTGTTTATACTTTGTCTTTATGGCTAAAAGATAAGCTTTAGCAGTATGGGAGTACTTTAAAATGTTTCAGGATAGGCTCAAAATAGCTAAGGACAAACAATATTCCTATAAAGAGCAAGCAACTGTGGTGGCATGAAGAAATTACAAAAGCACCTCAGAATAGCCAGCTTCATAGAAGCTTTCCAAAAAAAATTATGAGAAAATGATACACTGAGAATATCAAGAACTTATGAAGGTTTGAGTTGTGTGTTTTCAAAGAAGAAAACATAGTTGTGTGGAAGAATATGTCAAGTGGAGAGATGGAGGAACTGAGTTTTTGAGGCATTAATAACATTTGTTTTCTCTGCCCCAATTTGAAATACGTGTAAGAATAGAAGTTGTTGCAAAGCTACCCTCCTTGAGTCTATTAACTGCTGTTGGGAGGGATATCTTTCAAACTGAAAGGAGTAATGAAGAGTAGAGTCATCAGCATAAGAGTGCATAGGAGATGAAGTAATGGAGAAGTTCTTTGATGAAAAGAAAAAGTGTTGTGATATATATAGGGATGGAGTGAAGTATCGGTATATATCGGCAAGTATCGGCATATTTTCCGATACCGGTATCGGTATCGGCAAAATTTTTGGATAAGAGTAAAGTATCGGTATCGGTATCGGTAGTAGTATCGGCGGCATATTTTCCGATACCGATACCGGTATCGGTATCTGGTAATTTTTAGGTATCGGTATCGGTATCGGTAAAAATTTTGGTATCGCTCCATCCCTATAATATATATATATATATATATATATATATATATATATATATATATATATATATATATATATATATATATATATATATATATATATATATATATATATATATATATATATATATATATTTTTTTTTTTTTTTTTAACCCCCTGACCACCCCAAGTTGTAGTGGCCACACTTCGCTAATGAAGCCGCCTGCCACAGTCGGCCTCGTTCAGAGGTCTTTCAAGGTAGTGATGCCCCAGTAGATTCTGGGGCGAGAGTTGGAAGGACAGTGTAATAGAAAGTGTTTCGCGGTATATATATTATGAAATCCATTCTTCTTATTCCATTTTCAACATAAATATTAGATGTCTTTAAGTTAGCTCTCCTATATTGCACCAACATTATTTCTTATAAGAGTTTAGTAGTAGAATGAATTACATTTCCAGTATGCAAGATGTGAACCCGAACCCATTCTTACAGTGTATCTCACCAACTTCTTTCCCTAACATCTGCCCTTTGAAAATCAGTTTTTAAAACTTCAATATTCAAATCCTAAAATTGATAAGTTATATTTAAGGAACAATAACTTTTTAGCTCGTTTCGATGTGAGCCTTGAGTGATTTTCATCAAAAATAATGTAAAATATTTGTTTTGTATTCAGATAAAATATTTGAATGTGAATAATAAAAATATGCAAATATTCTTGAATACAAATATGAATATTTGGTCCATCTTTAATATATATATATAATATATATAATATATATATATATATATATATATATATATATATATATATATATATATATATATATATATATATATATATATATATATATATATATTATATTTTTTTTACAAAATTTGCAAAATAAAGTTATATAAATTGTTTTATAGATATGTTTTATCATCTGAAACATTATTTAAGTGTTTACCATTTACTTATGTAAGACCCCTATCAAAGAAAGAACATTAAATGCTAAAATCAGTTCAGCAAGTTGCAAGAATGACTTATTAATTAAAGAATAACACTTGAAGGGGATATGACTTAAAAAAAGAAAGTATAAATTGTAAATATTTGAATAAATTATTCTTTAGTAAATGAATTGTTAATTGCAATTATGGTAGTAAGTTGATAGTTCACGTTCAACTTTTAAAGGAGGATTATATCAATTTAGGAATGGTCTTGTTATGCTTTTATAAAAAAGGTTAGATTAATATTAAAATGATGTGAGAGTAATATAATTTATTCTGAATCAGTTTTTGTCAAAATATTTACACTTGTGTAGCTATTTCAGATTTGAGAGTTCTCTGATAAAGATTAATTTATAAATATTTTCATTTTATTTATTTTAGGCTTTCAAAACATGAAGGATTTTGCTTCATTTTGAGATATTTTTAAGAGCAAAGTTTTAAGATGATTATGGATATTAAAAGTGAAAATTAATATTATGGAAGAACTCTTGGACAAAAGTTTAGAAGATGTAATAAACAATGAAACAGATTCTGGGTGGAAAGAAATTCAAGTATGAAAAACATGTTTATTATTATTTTTATTAATTCAAATTCAAAATTCTTTATTCATTGAACGTACACTATAATTTACAATATGTAGTAGTTCCTATACTACTAACTATACCATTAATAATAATAATAGTAATGAATATTTCTTATTATTATTATTATTATGATTTTTATTATTTTTAAAATCTCTTATCTTTTCAACAGACAAAAATCTTTTCTCCGAACATTGACATGAAAGAGGAAATTGAAATAAAAGACGAAGAAGTGAATATTACGGAAGAACACCCTGAGGATAGTGATCAAATTGAGCAGAAATTTGTATTACAAGAAAGTCAGGTATGGATAGAAAATTTAAAAGTTAATTTGAGTTTCTTAAGAATTAGTTCTGGTATCTTTATAGCAGGAGTGTAAGTAGGGGGGGAGGGGGGCAGGTGTATAGCAGGAGTGTAACTGGGGGAAGCAGATGGTATCTCTTACCCCTGCTGCTAGGTTCAGGAGGAGGGCAAAAAAAAAAAAAAAAAAAAAAAAAAAAAAAAAAAAAAAAAAAATTTTTTTTTTATTAAATGTTTAAAGAAATTAATAAATAAATAAATAAGTAAAAATAGAATGCCTAGATTTGCCCGGCAAAAAAAAAATTATATATAATATATATATATATATATATATATATATATATATATATATATATATATATATATATATATATATATATATATATATATATATATATATATATATATATATATATATATATATCCGGCATTTCAGTGAATCTTTTGCTCTCTAGCTGGACATATTGAAAGCCTTCGATAGAGTCTGGCACAAAGCTTTGATTTTTAAACTTCCCTCTTTCGGTATCTATCCTTCTCTCTGTGATCTTCTCTCTAATTTCCTTTCCGGTCGTTCTATAGCAGCTGTTGTAGACGGCCACCGTTCATCCTTTAAATCTATTAACAGTGGTGTTCCTCAGGGTTCTGTACTATCACCAACACTTTTTCTACTTTTCATTAATGACTTTCTCTCTATCACCTCATCTCCTATCCACTCCTATGCTGATGACTCCACCCTTCATTATTCCTTCCAGTTTGAAAAACGTCCCACCCAACAGCAGTTGATAGACTCGAGAAGGGTAGCCTTGGAGCAACTAACCTCTGATCTTTCTCGTATTTCAAATTGGGGCAGACAAAACATGGTTGTTTTCAATGCCTCAAAAACTCAGTTCCTTCATCTCTCCACTCGACACAATCTTCCACACAACTATGATACAAGCTTTTAAGAGGTTTGGTGTTCTGAGGCGCCTTCAGAATTACTTCACGCCACCCCAGTTGCTTGCTCTGTATAGGGGTGTTGTTCGCCCCTGTATGGAGTATGCTTCGCACATCTGGGGTGGTTCCACACATACAGCTCTCCTAGAGAGGGTGGAGTCTAGGGCATTTCGTTTCACCAACTCTCCTGCTCTTACTAACTCTCTCCAATCTCTTTCTGTCCGTCGAATTGTTGCGTCACTCTCTCTTTACTATCGCTATCACAATGGACACTGCTCTTCTGAACTCTCTCGTCGCATACCTCCTCCATTGAGAAGAGCTCGTGCAACACGCCTTTCTACACATTCTCATCCTTTCTCTGTTAAACTCTCCGACCCCAGACTTAACTGCTTTGCTCATTCTTACATGTACTCTACTGGTAAAGTCTGTAACACACTCCCTTCATCTGTTTTTCCAAATTCCTTTGACTTGCACACTTTCAAACGCCGTGTGTCTGGACACGACGGAGGAGACAATATATATATATATATATATAATATATATAATATATATATTATATATATATATATATATATATATATATATATATATATATATATATATATATATATATATATATATATATATAATATATAGGGAGAACGTAGCGCCGTCCGAAGCGATGCAAGTACCCCCATTGGGCATAACCCGCGGAGTGATAGGATGGGCTAGACCATTCCGTTTCACTCCGTTGCCCTTTGGTTCGTTCGTTTTCGCCTTTCACCTTCTCAGAGGGTCTTTAGTGTACCTTCGCCTCACACTGCAGTGTCTATGCTCTCACTACCTCTCCACCCCAATTCTTCACATGTTCCCACATTTTACAAGCACTTACTCTTACATTACCTTTATTAAAACAGAAAACAAAATGGCGAAACTCAGAGCTGCTTCGAGGGGCGGCATCCAAAGAATGCCCCACATCCACCCCTCACCCCGTATCTTGTTCTGTCTCTTCAAGTCTTCCGCAAAGAGGACTTTTGGAGAGGAGAAGTTTGTGTGGCACTTTGGTGATGCTAACTGGTCTGACTTGCGTTTGTACTTCTCTGATTTCCCATGGAATGATTATTGCTTTAGTGGAAGAGGTCCCTCGGAGTGTGCTGAGCGCATAACCGAGTTGATTCTCTCTGGCATGGATGCGTACATTCCATATTCTTTCCCTCCTACTAAATCTAACAAACCTTGGTTTAACTCTACTTGTTATCGCGCTATCCGCCGCAGGGATGCTGCCTTCAGAGATTACCGTCGTCTTCAAACCTCTGAAACTCATTCAACTTATATTTCATCTTGGAATCGTGCAAAATCTATTCTTCGAGATAACAAAAACTTTTTCTCCACTGAAAATGCAATAATCTTTCTGGTTCCTATTCCTCTCGCCCTTTGGGTTCATCACCAAGACGGTCAGGGATACGGGTAGGGAGTTGCTTCAACTGCTCGAGGATTGTTCTGGATAGAAAAGTTGTAGGCGAGTTCACCGGCTGGATCATGACAACTAGATGAAAGCCATTGTCGGTGGTGAACATTGAAATCACCTAAAACGATGATTTTGGAGAAAGGAGAAGAAGACAGAATGTGCTTTATTTTGGAGTTTAAATAGTTAAAGAATTTTGGATAGTCAGTAGAATTAGGAGATAAATTAACATGAACAAATAATTTAGTAGTAGAATTGCAAGAGAGCTTAAGCCATAAGGTAGAAAATTCATTAGACTCCAAATTAGAGACACGAGATCAAATAACATCGTTGCGCACATATGCGCAACAACCGCCTTTGGCTGAAAATTGAGGATAGAGACAGTAGGAGGTAACAGAATAAGGTTTACTGTTAGCACACTCAAGCACCTGAGTTTCAGTTAGAAACAAGAGATGAGGTTTAGAAGAAGAGAGATGGTGTTTGACAATGGGGAAATTAGAAAAACGATCGCGAATGTTACAGAAATTAATGAAAACAGAAGACCCGGCACCGGGTCAGGGCGGCACCATTCCCATCATCGGAGGCCGCCAACTCCCAAGTGATGATGGGGTGAGGGGTTGAGGTTGAGGGGCATTCTTTGGATGCCGCATCTCCGAGGCAGCTCTAATTTTTGCCATTTTGTATTTTGTTTTTTAAAGGTAATGTAAGAGTAAGCGCTTGTAAATATGTGGGAACATGTGAAGAAATGGGATGGAGAGGTAGTGGGAGCATAGAGACTCCAGTATGAGGCGAAGGTACACTATAGACACCTCTGACAAGGTGAAGCGCGAAAAGGAACGAACCAAAGGACAACGGAATGGTCTAGCCCAGGGGTCGGCAACCTTTTGAGTCGGAAGAGTCAAAAATTACAATTTACAAAATTTCAAAGTTTTTAAAGAGCCACAAAATTTTTTCTTGCCAACAATAAATAGTACTCGCATAAATAAAGTTTTTTGATAAAAAAAAACTAATCTATTTATTCATAAACAAAAATATATAATGGGTCTATCCATTTTTTTCCGTACCGCTGATGGCCGCTCGATAATTTTTTAAAACTTTTATATTTTGCATGGCGTTAATGTTATCCCTGGAAAGTTCAAAACCACCATTCGTTTTTGTAGATTTACTCTGGTTGTAACAGGGTGAGCCAAAATGTTTGACCAGGTGGAGCCAAATTTATCACTTAATAGAGGCTAACATTTTAAGTCATATCTCCATATTGGTAATTCTTATACCAAATTTCATAGAGATTGATTTGTTAGGGATACTTTAAGTTACATTTGGCCTTTCCTGTTTTTTTTTTTTGTGAAAATAATATTTCACCATGAAAATGAATCCGAAAAATTGTGTTAAAAATCGAAGAAATTTCCATTTTCGTGGGTGTATTATTAAAAGAAGGAAATAATTTAACGATATAAAATTTTGTGTGATGATACATACTAAAGTATGGTTTAACTTAAATCTTATTTGAAGTTGGGTAAATATTTTTAAAACAATTTACAGGGTATTCAAAAATCAATTTTTCGGAAAATCGGTAACTTTGAACCTTAGTATCTCTGATCGGGTATGTGCTAAAAATCTGAAATTCTCACACATTATACTACTACCATAGATGTTCCTTCACCTGCAATATTAACTTTGGTATTTGCTTGCTTTAAGAAATACAGCCATTCAAAAATGCCAAAAAAAAAAAAATTTAAAGTTGTGTTATGATACCTATTATTATAGTTATTTTCAAATTAAGCTCGTAAAAGTCTACGGACTCTGAGTTTCCGATTTCAACACATTTCAGGGGGGTGAGGGGGTTAATATGGTCTCATTTTTTATGTTTACATCTTTATTTTACAGACTCTCATAAGTGATATTGAAGAAAAGGAAAGTGACGTACTTGAAGGGAAAAGCTCTTCAAGTAGCAAACCCCAAACATTGGCTAAGAAGAATGACAAAATGATTGAAAGAATGGATTTGGAATCACACACAGTGAGTGAAGGAAAATTTAGAAAGTTTGCAATGCAATTATGAACTTAATCGAAAATCAAGTGTAAAAAAACTTGGTCTGATAAAACCCTCAAATTCAAAATTATTTAAATGTTCACAATGCAACTATAATTGTAATCGGAAACAAATTTAAAAAGACATATGTTAACACATGCAAAATATAAATATAAATGTTCACACTGCAGTTATGAATGTAATAATAAAGGAGACTTAAAAAAGCATGTATTAAGACATGCAGATTTTAAATTATTTAAATGTTCTCAATGCAATTTCGAAAGTAAAGTGAAAAATAGCCTAGAATCACACATGCTCACACACACAAATGTCAAATTATTTAAATGTTCTCAGTGCAGTTATTCATGTAATAGGAAAGGAGACTTAAAAAAACATATATTAATACATGCAGATGTTAAATTATTCAAATGTTCACACTGCAACTATGAATGTAATGATAAAAGGAGCTTAAAAAGACATGTATTAAGACATTCAGTTGTTAAATTATTTAAATGTTCTGACTGTTCCTATGAATGTAATGATAAAAGAGACTTAAAAAGACATATGTTAACACATGCAGATTTTAAATTATTTAAATGTTCTGACTGCAATTATGAATGTAATGATAAAAGAAGCTTAAAAAGACATATGTTAACACATTCAGATTTTAAATTATTTAAATGTTCTGACTGCAATTATGAATGTAATGATAAAAGAAGCTTAAAAAGACATTTGTTAAAACATTCAGATTTTAAATGTTCTCAATGCAATTTCGAAAGTAAAGTGAAAAAAAGCCTAGAATCGCACATGCTCACACACACAAATGTCAAAATATTTAAATGTTCTAATTGCAGTTTTGAATGTAATCTGAAGGAGGACTTTGAAAAACACAAGTTAACGCATGCAAATGTTAAATTATTTAAATGTTCTCAGTGCAGTTATTCATGTAATAATGAAGGAAACTTAAAAAAACATATATTAAGACATGCAGATTTTAAGTTATTTAAATGTTCTGACTGCAACTATGAATCTAATGAAAAAGGAAGCTTAAAAAGACATATATTAAGAAGACATTTAGATGTTAAATTATTTAAATGTTCATACTGCAGTTATGCATGTAATATTAAAGGAGACTTAAAAAAACATATATTAATGCATGCAGATTTTAAATTATATAAATGTTCACACTGCAACTATGAATCTAATGATAAAGGAAGTTTAAAAATACATATATTAAGACATTCAGATATTAAATTATTTAAATGTTCATACTGCAGTTATTCATGTAATAATAAAGGAGACTTAAGAAAACATATATTAATACATGCAGATGTTAAATTATATAAATGTTCTGACTGTTCCTATGAATGTAATCGGAAACAATACTTGAAAAAACATATGTTAAGACATGCAGACTTTAAATTGTTTAAATGTTCCCAATGCAATTTCGAAAGTAAAGTGAAAGAAAGCCTAGAATCGCACATGCTCACACACACAAATGGCAAATTATTTAAATGTTGTGATTGCTCTTTTGAATGTAATCTGAAGGAGGACTTTGAAAAACACAAGTTAACACATGCAAATGCAGACTTTAAATTGTTTAAATGTTCTCAATGCAATTTCGAAAGTAAAGTGAAAAAAAGCTTAGAATCGCACATGCTCACACACACAAATGGCAAATTATTTAAATGTTTTGATTGCTCTTTTGAATGTAACCTGAAAGAGGATTTTGAAAAGCATAAATTGACACATGGAGATTTTAAATTATTTAAATGTTCACACTGCAGCTTTGAATCTAAACATAAAGGAATTTTAAAAGCACATATATTAAGACATTCAGTTGTTAAATTATTTAAATGTTCTCAGTGCAGTTATGCATGTAATAATACAGGAGACTTGAAAAAACATGCATTAATAACATGCAAATTTTAAGTTATTTAAATGTTCACACTGCAACTATGAATCTAATGATAAATCAAACTTAAAAAGACATATGTTAAGACATGCAGATTTTAAATTGTTTAAATGTTCCCAATGTAGTTTCGAAAGTAATTTTAAAAAAAACTTAAAATCACACATGCTCACACACACAAATGTCAAAGTATTTTAAGTGTTCTAATTGCAGTTTTAAATGTAACCTGAAGGAAGACTTTAAAAAACACAAGTTAACACATGCAAATGTGTTAACATACTCCCCCGGAGTATGTTGACCTTATCGTTGGTGGGGGGGTTCTGCAAGATAGACGAGGAGGTGGAGATCTTTCCATTTACATAAAAATGGAAGAGGAAGGATTCCCAGGACCCCGGATGTCTTGGAGCGAACAAACTGCAACTGGTTTAACCATGGAAAAAGAAAAAAAGAATAATAAAACATGCCAGGAGATCGGAAGGCCTGGTGCCGGCCCTACCTCATTGAGGAAGAGAGGTGAGGAGGGACGGAGCTCTTCGGAGCAAAGCACTCTATCTCAACAACCACAAACCGAGGTTCTTGAGAACCCACTAAGAGTCCATAGCACCGAGACTCGCCCTCCACAAGGAGCACTGTCTGGATCGCCTAAGTCGAACCCCAGTGCACCTCAAAAACACCATGAACGCAGAAAGTACTCCTATAACCTTAGAGGGAGTGATAGAGCGGAATGGTCCATGGAGGAGAAAATTGAAATTTACTGGTGTTCTACATATGCTAGACACGAACAATTCCCAAAAAGGGGAACATGGAACAGAATTATTTAAATGTTCACACTGCAGCTTTGAATCTAAAGGTAAAGGAAGTTTAAAAACATATATTAAGACATTCATATGTTAAATTATTTAAATGCTCACACTGCACTTATGAATCTAAATATAAACGAACTTTAAAAAGACATATATTAAGAAGACATTCAGATATTAAATTATTTAAATGTTCATACTGCAGTTATGCATTTAATATTAAAGGAGACGTAAAAAAACATATATTAAGACATGCAGATTTTATTATTTGAATGTTCACACTGCTCCTATGAATGTAATCTTAAAGAAAACTTAACAAGACATATTAAGACATTGCAAGGCCCGAGAAAGAAAACCTAAAAACCAATGAAGAAGAACTTGTTATAATGAACAAGAAAAAGGTTAGCCACTAGTTGATGAAAGACTAATAAGTGAAGAAGGGGAAAAAGTAATTCAGAGCATAGTCAGTGGAGAAAATGATATATTGGACTTAACCTGAAGAGGGACTGATAGAAGAAATTCCACCCATGAGCTTTACACATACAAACTCCATAGAAGATATAAATGATGATAATGAAGATGAATTTTTGAATCTGAGCGAAAAATAGGGAAGAGGACGACATGGTATTGGTAATAAATCATAGAAAGGAAGCTGAAGAAAATAATAAATCAGGTGAAATTGAATAAATATATTGTATAGCTAACAGGGTATTTACCAAGACTGATACCCCCCTTAATTACAACATCACAGAAGTAAACAGGTTATATACTATTCAGCAAATATGGCAGTGGCAGACTCATTGGGAATAGAAATTATTTACGGACAGGAAAGACCAACGAAAACTAAGAGAAACAAAATACCACCATGGGAATTTAGATTACAGAAAAAACAAAAAATAAAAAACAGTTTAAAAGAGGAGAAATTCGAACACGAATAGCTGAAAGCAAAGTCTAGAACATGCTTAATGAAGAGGGAACAAGAAATGGTGATAGATTATTTCACGCAATGTTTAGAAGAAAACTACAACTTGCTGCAAAATGTAAGAAACTATAAAGATACAGTAAGATGGATAGAGAAAAAAAAAATAAGTTCATGGCAAATCTAGGTAAATTTTTTAAAAAAAAATACTTCAGAAACAGGAAGTAGTGCTAAAATTACCACATAAAGAACAGACCGAACGGATTGAAGAAATAAGAAATTAACCAATGAATATTGATATTATTGAAATGAATCACTCAAAAATCGAAAGATCTGAAGCGAGACACATAAAAAGGACAACATTTGGAAAGCAACAGGTATTGACAAAGGATAAAATATATGGATAAAAAAGATAACCGTTCTTATGGGGTCTCTATGAGAATGGTACAATTGAATACTGGAAGAAAATTAGGAGATACTGAGATGGTTTACTACGGGAGAAATAACTCTGCTTCTGCTCCAGGTAGATTGCAGTTAAAAGAAGATCGAAGCAAGAACACACGTATGTGTAAGGAGAATCAGAAAATGGTATTAGAGGATTGGAACAAATACACACGTATATGTAAGTACAAACAATTTATTAAACATAAAAGCTGATGATAGAATTTCTTTAATGTAAATAGTAATAAACTTGTTTAATTTATAATAGAATTAAAAATATTGCTAATAATAAATCAATCATTATAAATAATCAAAAAATAGTCGTCTTCCTCTCCTCCTATGAAGCCCCATAATAGATCATTATTTTCAATATTTTAGTAATGATGAAAAGATATAACTAATTATAATAAATGTTTTTTTTTAAGTTTATTATTATTATTATTCGTGGGTCTTTATAAAATGGATAAGAGCCGACCACCAGAACCCCAAGTTAAGCTGATAAATCTGTCAAAATTATCCTATTTCATGTCATAGGTTTTCCTATATGGTTTCAAAATAGAAATCCTTTAATATAAATAATTAATAAAAATTTTAATTATAGTAATAAGCAAGCTATTAATATTTATTAATACTTAATTGGTTATTAAAAAAGGTTTATATTATCAGGGTTCTAGATTAATAAAAAGAAATTATTTGGTTTTGTTATATATATATAAATAGTTTTTTATTCGAGTTCTTATATAAAATAAAATGTAATATATTTCAAGTTCTTAAATAACTATAAACTCTAATTAATTTTTCCGATTTTTCTTTTCCTAACTTATATCTTAATTTGGACCTAACTATATCGTAGATACTAAAGAACCGTTCAACTGAACCAGAACTTGCTGGACAGATGTGCAGGTTTTTAACCAAGGTGATAAATTCTGGTTTAAAGAACAGAGATTTTTTATTTCGTAATTCTACGATTTCACACCAGGTTTTGGCTGTAAATTCTATTCTTCAATAAAAAGGCAGGAAACGATTTCGGCTCCTTCAGCCTAAATTTAGCATAACTTGCCATAAAGGTAGGATAGGTTGAGTGTAGCCATTCTTCAGCTCTTTCTTCCATTAGAGATGTCAACTTCTTTCCTGAAAAAATATTTAAATAATTTACCAAATGAATAATTAATAGGCCAGTTTTATATACTTATATATATATATATATATATATATATATATATATATATATATATATATATATATATATATATATATATATATATATATATATATATATATATATATATATATATATATATATATTATAAAATATATATATATATATTATTATATATATATATAAAAATAATAAACAATAAAAATAATAAAAAATTAAAATTAAGGGGAATTAACTAAGTGCTAAAACCATAAATAGAAGAAAAAGGAATAAAAATTTAAAACGCACTATATTTCGGGGATCGAACTACCCCCTCTTCCGATGCGATCAGGTTAAAAGAAAAGTTAAGACTGTCTTAACTTTTCTTTTAACCTGATCGCATCGGAAGAGGGAGTAGTTCGATCCCCGAAATATAGTACGTTTTATTTTTATTCCTTTTTCTTCTATTTATGGTTTTAGCACTTAGTTAATTCCCCTTAATTTTAACTTTTTATAATTTTTTTTTTGTTTTATTTAGTGGTTTTGTGTTTATTATTAATAATATTATATATATATATATATATATATATATATATATATATATATATATATATATATATATATATATATATATATATATATATATATATATACGGAGTTGGCACAACTACTCCCCCCTCCCCCCATGTGCCAAACAAAGAATGTGTATTGCAGTTGGTATTCTCCTTCAATATCATATGTGCTGTTTAATAATGGCTCATTGTAGAAACTGACTCTTTGTTATAACCCTTGATGTTGCTAGGCCACTAGATAAATGATTAAGGTTTTTTTAAAACAATTAAAAAGTTGAAATAATGATGCTTTTATAAAAGGTATTCAGTTATACCAACCAATGGGAAGCAAGGTCCTCTTGTGACAAAATGTTTTCAAAGCGAGGGAACTGAAAAGGAAGGAAATTCGGCTGCAGGTATAGCTGGGTGGAGATTCACATCTTGTAAATTCCCAGGCGAGTCGAACGAATATCTAATTAATTACCGATATCATCATCACAACTAATTAACATTGAAGATCTTAAAAGTGCGCAATCCTGTGCTATACCTTATATTTCTGTTTTATTGGATCATCATATTTGTTTAGCCTGAAGTAATTGTTGCTTCTCACTTATTTCATTTTGCATCCGTCATCAAGTGTTTTAGATTATACATATATAATCTTAATTCATACCTTTATACTGGGGGTGAGTCATATGATCTAGAATATGGAATGGACAAATGGCTTTGGTGAATATGGCCATAATATAGTCATGGTAGTGTTCAAGTTCTTCTTGTAGGAGAGATTCAATCAGATATCAGTAGCATCAGCTAGATGAGTACTATCCGACAGTAACTGAAAGAGGTTTTAAATATTTACTTTAGATAAAATTGTATAATAATAGTCTGTCTAGTAAAGATTTTAATCTCAATATAACATTCAGTGATTATGAAATAAAAATATATGCAAGTAATTTCAACTACTGAACAAACCTTATCCAAAGCAATTCCAACAATTCCTAATTGACTATTTAAGTTTATGGCTTCTCTATGTATTTTTGAGTTATCTAAAATCTTTCTGATGTAATCATCAATGCTATCTGTGTTTCCTTCTCTAATAGACAAGTAATGTGGATAATTTTTAATAAAGGTTTTAACGCAATCTATCTGGGAATTCCATCTAGTATCATTAGGCAACTGAGCAATCACTCCACCCTTTTTCATTAACCAAGCCTGCAACACAAACAACAAAATTTAAGGAATGGGTTATATATATATATATATATATATATATATATATATATATATATATATATATATATATATATATATATATATATATATATATATATATATATATATATATATATATATATATATATATATATATATATATATATATATATAATCGTCAAAGTTTAAAGTTTGCTATAGGGAAACCGAACCCGGGACCTGTAGCACAAAAGCATAGACTTTTACCTCTACGCTACTGGCGGCGGTTCAAAAGAGAAATCCAAAGAGGAGGCTTATGAATATTAATTCATAAGAACAACCTCCAAGGACTTCTCCCGACCGCGCTTGAGCGCGAGGCAAATGAACCGGGCTCGGCCCCCCCCCTTTCCACTCGCAAACTAAACAGATAATGTTTAATGAAATTTAGTCTGCGAGAATGTTTAGTAGAATGTAACTAACATTTACATTATATATATATTTTAAAAGTTTTCTACTCTAGTCTAAACTTTTATTATTCTGAGCTCAATCAATATGACAAAAAAGGTTAATAAGTCTTTATTTGTAGTTATAATAATATATTTACATGGTAGCGTGAATAAATATAAACCGAGTTAAAAAGGCGCTCTCTAATCTGTCCGAAGGATTTTCGATGGGTTCACGACGTTTATTCTCGTCGATTCATTTTCTTTATCCTTGAAGAATGGTTTAATTTACCTCCACCGTTATGGCTAGAGATTTAATTTACCTCCACCTTTATGGCTAGAGATTTATTTTACCTCCACCTTTATGGCTAGAGATTTATTTTACCTCCACATTTATCTCCACCTTTATGGCTAGAGATTTATTTTACCTCCACCTTTATGGCTAGAGATTTAATTTACCTCCACCTTTTATGGCTAGAGATTTAATTTACCTTCACCGTTATGGCTAGAGATTTAATTTTACCTCCACCGTTATGGCTAGAGATTTAATTTACCTCCACCTTTATGGCTAGAGATTTAATTTTACCTCCACCTTTATGGCTAGATATTTAACTCTCGGCTTTATGGCTGAGAGCTCCTTGTTGTTTCTTCTTATAGCTGGTTCTTCCTAATTCTTCTAGTTTCGGAGATATCTTCAATCTTGAGCTATTAATCTTGACATGACCCTTATTCAGACTCTAACCCGCTCTTTTATAATCGTTTGAATTAAAGTGTTTACGAATTATTATTATTTCAAAATTTTTATTTACTTAAAAATCATTAATAAAATGAAATCAAATAAATTTATCAATTAAGATAAAATAAGTGTTGAAGCTCAATATTTGTGAATGAATTAAAAACTATTACTATTTAAATATTCATTCACAAATATAAAATAATAACATGATATTTTAAAAGAACGCAAAAGTTGAGAAACTGAACTTTACAATATATATATATATATATATATATATATATATATATATATATATATATATATATATATATATATATATATATATATATATATATATATATATATATATATATATATATATATATATATATATATATATATATATATATATATATATATAATATAAACTCGCCAAACATTAGTCACCTGTATTGTACAGCCTTCTATGGCGCGTAACACCTCCATGAGCAAGAATGGAAAGAGTGATTCGATTGGGCATGGACAGAACGAGTGTTGACATCGATGTTCGGTCACCCTTGCGTCAATGAACAGCGTATTTCGGGAAGAGTGCGTCAATGTCTATTCGGAAGTCAACGCACTACTCCATAGATTATCATGCCAAGCAACACAATTGCAGCCCTGTGGACGAAACAATTGTTATTATGGAATATAGGGTGAAGAATGTTATGCTCTTCCGTCAGATGATGTTCAAAGGGCAAAAGATGATTGTGCGGCAGCTAAATGTAGTCATGGTGGATAATTTCTACAGACACTTCGATGATAATCCCCATTTAAGTGTGGTTAAAAGACCTCAAACACGGCAGACCCTCCTTCAGAGTGAATTAAGCCTTGCAGACAATCCTGTCTGAAAGCTTTGTGTGGTCGACGGTGCATGTGACGCTTAGCATCATTTCCATTCAGTCAGAAAAGCGATTCGTTAAACCAAATTACAATTTCTAGTCATTAACCGTCCAACGTTCTTTTCGTCTCGCCCATTCTAACCGGTGGGCAGCGGTGAGCAATGACATCATACGTGCGATTCGCTTCCGCATGCTCATCCTTTGCAGTTCTCTTAATAAATACTCTTTCAGATATAGGTTGCGATGAACTTGCATTGCATTAGCGTTTACCAGCAATTTCTGCATTGTTTTGACATAAGTCTTGAGAACACGATTTCAGGCTTCCTGTCGATCAGTATCAAAGTCCAGCAACAATTCAGACGGTAATTTCCAGTTGACCTGGTTAGTTGCCATTTATGATACATCCAATGACCATACGTTTCAACACCCAAGCAGAGTCGTCACCTTCAGCCAGTATGACCTTTAGCAAGCTCAAATGTGATCACCTCCTTTTTGCCATTCATTTGCATCTGCTTTGCGAACCAACTTCCACGAGTGTTACTCACTCCACTGAATCACTTCTACATAATGACGTCCGTCAAACGTTTCATACTTATTTACATTCGGTCATCATCTCGCAACATCATCTGTATTAACCTGTTTCAACCATCTTAAACTAATCAAGTGACTAACATTTTATTCGGATATATATATATATATATATATATATATATATATATATATATATATATATATATATATATATATATATATATATATATATATATATATATATATATATATATATATATATATATATATATATATATATATGCAAATTATCGCACCTAGAAAAAAAGTTAGGTGGTGATTAGGATTCTCAAATTTTAAATAATTTTATAAAGTTAACAAAACTTTAAACATTTAAAATTTCCTTACCAGAGGCTGAGGATTTCTGAAATACGTCTGAACCTCTATGATGTGCTTAATCGTTGTTCCAGTGGTTAATTCTTTTCCAAGTAAATTAAGGTAGTGGGCAGAACATCCGTATGTTATAAGATTATTTTTCTTTTAAGAGTTCCTTCATCTCCACCATTTTATTTTCATTATCTGTGCAAACTGCAAAAACCTGTATTTTTGGAATTATAATTTGTTTTACAAGTTGATATTTAAAATAGTGGAGACCATACTATCTATAATTTTTTTAAAAATATATTACAATACACTTACATCCTTTTTAAAGGTATTTTTGATAAAGGTTATTGCTTCAAGTGCGAGTTCCGTGCAGTATTTTGCGTTCCTGTCTTCAGATCCTGAGTGTACTGAAGATATTAAAAATGATTGATGTCCATTATGAAGACAATGTGCAATCATTGGATCATTAGAAACATTGGTCCAACCATCTTGAACAAGTGTTAGGCAAGAATCTGTCAAATCGTTCTTAATTGCTTGAATAACTTCTTCATTCACTTTGTATAAAAGCTGATTATCCAACCGTTTGCGATTTGGTGGCTCATAATCAGGTCGTAAGTTTTTTAACCAATTTAATGAAATATTTACTTTCTACAATATCAAATGCTTATAATTGCAATAAAAGAAAAACTTTGCTACTTGCAAGTCTAGTTCTTCTCTTTGCTTTGCCGTAGTAGTCCTTTCTGTAAATGAGTTCAAAGTAACTTGTCGATGAGTTTCAGGTTTTATTGAGGTAGGTGCGGAGGAAGAAATACTTATTTCTGGTTCTACTTTATGGTCTCAATCACTACTGTTGCTTGAAAGCTGTCGACTCTGCTTCATGCCCTTGCATTTTCGTAAATGGTTTTGGATCCTACCAATCTGCTTCATGCCCTTGCATTTTCGTAAATGGTTTTGGATCCTACCAATCCTATCACTTACCAAATTATAGCAATGCTTACACTCAACTTTCCCTGATATACCAGTTAGAATATTTACTTCTGTCCACTCGGGTGCTTTGACGCGGCCACCAGTATGAAGTTAGGCACAGGTTTCTTAATTTTGTTATCATTATACCTATATATATATATATATATATATATATATATATATATATATATATATATATATATATATATATATATATATATATATATATATATATATATATATATATATATATATATATATATATATTCTCCAATATAAATAGTAACCTACTTTGAAAGTTTAAGAACTTTTAAAGAAGTATTAAAAATAATATGGATTGCAGTTAATATTAAGACCATTTATTTTGGTTTACATCTATAAACAATATTGGACTGCATTACATCTACAGACACCAAACCTGTAAAAAATCTATAAAATGAAGAGTATGGTCCTAGGGACAACATTCATAGTTTAAATTTAATGTAAGATTTGAATGTACCCAAATTGTACACATAAGCAAAGATTTTTTTCTATAGACATGGAACTGCTTACTGCAGTTTACATGACTTTACCCTAGTGCGAACTGACACTATCAATATTCATAAAATAGAATGAAAAGTTTATTCATTACAATACTTTATCCATATAAAAAAAGATGTAGAATACCTACAAGGAAGTTTAGAGTAAAATTTCATATTTCTACACTATAAAAAGCCTTAAAATTTAATATAATTATATAATATAATTAGATTGCCTTAACGAAACTTTGGCTGTCAAAAACCAAACATTACAAGTAGTGATGAAACGATAAATTCGTCATCGGTAAAATTAACATTTTTTTCTCGATTGTCATCGTCAATTTTCTGCCGATTATTTTACATATATTGGTTTATAAATTATCTACTCCACTCTCTATTCTATTGAGAGTGAAAGGTTGTTTAGTGGTGGAGGCCAAATATACTCTTCCAAGATGAAATCGAATTACCCCAGACTCTGATGGGGGGATGAGGGGGGAACATTGTTTCTGCATCTCAATTTAAGAGTCCTAAATTTAAAGTATTAAAATTTTGCATCTCTGTCCATGTCTCACATATTAAAATTTTAAAAATCGAAATTCTGAAGATATTACAGGGTGTTCCACTCGTCCTTGGCCTCAGATATACGTTTATAGATATCAAAGTATTGATCATGTTAATAAAATTTGCCACAAAGAAACCATGGAATGTGAGGGTCGTGCTGCGTTTTGCATGTTACGCAAGATTGCAGCCAACATATTGGAAATCATAGCGTTAATTGCATGTCCAATGTTGTTTAAGTTCAGTTGCATAAGAGTATGTGTCTTGTGGCGATGGACATTCTTTCAGCATACCCCATAGAAGAAATCCGACGCGGAAAAGGTCAGGTGACCTTGGGGAACCAAAGTCCCTTGGAAATGACCAGATCTTCACAAGAGGACTCTCATAGTTCCACCTCGCTTCTCACACACAAAAATTTATTCGTAGCAAATTTTATTAACTTACGACCAGTACTTTAATATCTATAGGGTCATATCTGGGACCGAAAGCGAGTGGAACATCCAGTATAATAATAGTATCTTAAAATTACATGTATTTACATATTTCATTAAAGAATGAATACACGATTTAATTCTTCCATATTATAAAATTGTTAATTTTATTAAAATAATGAAAATTTTTAACATTTAAAATTTACTTTCATCGTCAAAAAACTCTTAATCGTCACATCACTAATTACAAGATAGCTTTAAAAAAATTGATGTTCTAGAAAAAACTACAATATAAAGAGCCTGTAACTGTAAATATCTGTAAACCATTTTAATAGTAATTAAATTTTTGCAAAGGCTTTAATAGCTGGGCTTCCAAATTTTTAAAGTTAAAATTAAAATAAAAAATAAATAACTAACCTTTTAAGTTGAAATTTGCACTTGATACTGTTTCACAGTCTTCTCCTTTTTGCTTTTCAAATTCTGCAGATCCGCATATTAAATGATTCTGCAAATCACAACTTCTTTTTCCTTTTAATTCTTCTTCCTGCTAGGAGAAAAGAAAAGTAAAACTTCAAATTTAAAATAATTTATTATTATTTATCATACATTTTATATTAGCCCAAAAGTTTTACATGTTTTCAGCATGAAAAACACTGTTGCCAAATGCAACTAGCAAACAATTTTAACGTTCTTTACGCACGCACATACATATATACATACTATAATACAGGTGTGGCCTTCCATAGTGGAGTACGTGATTCCGCCTGTAGTAGTGGGTTCCTACATAATTAGGTACATGGTAAGATGCGTAGTGAAATACCATTTTCATACAAAAAAATTTATATATATTTATATATATATATATATATATATATATATATATATATATATATATATATATATATATATATATATATATATATATATATATATATATATATATATATATATATATATATATATATATATATATATATATATTAGGGATGGAGTCAAGTATCGGCAGAGTTATGGTATCGGATATCGGTATTTACAAGTTTTGTAAGTATCGGTTAAAAACGACCGATACCAAAGTCTTGAAGTCTTGAAAGGAAACTGAAAATTTCTGTAGAAAGGTAGCTGCTACTTGACTCAAGTTTTTCGCATTTTAAATTTAATTATTATTATTATTATTAGAGTAGGAATAAAAGTAACGTTTCCACAAGGTCGAGTGGGTATAGAAACTGGGTGGATACTAATAATATAGCAACTAACTTCTGATCTCTCTCATATTTCAAATCTTTAAAGAAAACATATAGTCATTCTCAATGCCTCAAAAACTCAATTTCTCCAATTCTCTACTCAACACAACCTTCTACACACCTAAATCTTTTGCCTGCCCATAATATTCTCAGTATTTCTTTTTCTCGTGATCTTTCTTGGAAGGATCACATTATTTCTCTTTCTTAACAAGTTTCTGAGAGGTTGGGTGTTTTAAGGCACTATTTAGCTTATTTAGCTGAAATAAGCTGCGACTGCTGCAAGTTATTTAGCTAAAATAAGCTGCGGCTGCTGCAGCTTATTTAGCTTAAATAAGCTGCGACTGCTGCAGTTTATTTAGCTGAAATAAGCTGCGGCTGCTTGCAGCTTATTTAGCTGAAATAAGCTGCGGCTGCTGCAGCTTATTTAGCTGAAATAAGCTGCGACTGCTGCAGCTTATTTAGCTGAAATAAGCTGCGAATGCTGCAGCTTATTTAGCTGAAAATAAGCTGCAGCTATTGCAGCTTATTTAGCTGAAATAAGCTGCGACTGCTGCAGCTTATTTAGCTGAAATAAGCTGCGGCTTTTGCAGCTTATTTAGCTGAAATAAGCTGCGGCTGCTTGCAGCTTATTTAGCTGAAATAAGCTGCAGCTGCTGCAGCTTATTTAGCTGAAATAAGCTGCAGCTAAATAAGCTGCAGCTGCAGCTTATTTAGCTGAAATAAGCTGCAGCTGCAGCTTATTTAGCTGAAATAAGCTGCGATTGCAGCTTATTTAGCTGAAATAAGCTGCAAGCTGCTTATTTCAGCTAAATAAGCTGCAGCTGCTGCAGCTTATTTAGCTGAAATAAGCTGCGGCTTTTGCAGCTTATTTAGCTGAAATAAGCTGCGACTGCTTGCAGCTTATTTAGCTGAAATAAGCTGCGGCTGTTGCAGCTTATTTAGCTGAAATAAGCTGTGGCTGCTGCAGCTTATTTAGCTGAAATAAGCTGCGGCTGCTTGCAGCTTATTTAGCTGAAATAAGCTGCGGCTGCTGCAGCTTATTTAGCTGAAATAAGCTGCTGCTGTTGCAGCTTATTTAGCTGAAATAAGCTGCGGCTGCTGCAGCTTATTTAGCTGAAATAAGCTGCGAATAATGCAGCTTATTTAGCTGAAATAAGCTGCGACTGCTGCAGCTTATTTAGCTCAGCTAAATAAGCTGCAAATTGCAGCTTATTTAGCTGAAATAAGCTGCAATTGCTGCAGCTTATTTAGCTGAAATAAGCTGCGACTGCTGCAGCTTATTTAGCTGAAATAAGCTGCGAATAATGCAGCTTATTTAGCTGAAATAAGCTGCGACTGCTGCAGCTTATTTAGCTAAAATAAGCTGCATTATTGCAGCTTATTTAGCTGAAATAAGCTGCGGCTGCTGCAGCTTATTTAGCTTAAATAAGCTGCGGCTGCTGCAGCTTATTTAGCTGAAATAAGCTGCGACTGCTGCAGCTTATTTAGCTAAAATAAGCTGCGGCTGCTGCAGCTTATTTAGCTGAAATAAGCTGCGACTGCTGCAGCTTATTTAGCTGAAATAAGCTGCGATTAATGCAGCTTATTTAGCTGAAATAAGCTGCGGCTGCTTGCAGCTTATTTAGCTGAAATAAGCTGCGACTGCTGCAGCTTATTTAGCTGAAATAAGCTGCGGCTGCTGCAGCTTATTTAGCTAAAATAAGCTGCAGCTATTGCAGCTTATTTAGCTGAAATAAGCTGCGAAAGCTGCAGCTTATTTAGCTGAAATAAGCTGCGGCTTTTGCAGCTTATTTAGCTGAAATAAGCTGCGACTGCTGCAGCTTATTTAGCTGAAATAAGCTGCGACTGCTGCAGCTTATTTAGCTGAAATAAGCTGCGGCTGCTGCAGCTTATTTAGCTGAAATAAGCTGCGACTGCTGCAGCTTATTTAGCTGAAATAAGCTGCGAATGCTGCAGCTTATTTAGCTGAAATAAGCTGCGACTGCTGCAGCTTATTTAGCTGAAATAAGCTGCAAATAAGCTGCAGCAGCTTGCAGCTTATTTCAGCTAAATAAGCTGCAGCAGCTTATTTCAGCTAAATAAGCTGCAACAGCCGCAGCTTATTTCAGCTAAAATAAGCTGCAGCAGCCGCAGCTGCAGCTTATTTCAGCTAAATAAGCTGCAGCAGCTGCAGCTTATTTAGCTGAAATAAGCTGCAGCAGCAGCTTATTTCAGCTAAATAAGCTGCATTAATATTGCAGCTTATTTAGCTGAAATAAGCTGCTGCAGCTTATTTCAGCTAAATAAGCTGCAGCAGTCGCAGCTTATTTCAACTAAATAAGCTGCATTATTCGCAGCTTATTTCAGCTAAATAAGCTGCATTATTAGCGCAGCTTATTTCAGCTAAATAAGCTGCAATAGCCGCAGCTTATTTCAGCTAAATAAGCTGCAGCAGTCGCAGCTTATTTCAGCTAAATAAGCTGCAATAGCCGCAGCTTATTTCAGCTAAATAAGCTGCAACAGCAGCTTATTTCAGCTAAATAAGCTGCAGCAGCCACAGCTTATTTCAGCTAAATAAGCTGCAGCAGTCGCAGCTTATTTCAGCTAAATAAGCTGCAACAGCCGCAGCTAATTTCAGATAAGCTGCAACAGCCGCAGCTTATTGCAACTAAATAAGCTTTTTCTTTCCGTCTCTTCTGCTATTCTCTTCTCTTTCTTTATGATGTTTCTGACTTTTTCTTCTCATCTGCTTCCAAGCACATCCACTCTCAACGGTAGTCGAATCATATATATATATATATATATATATATATATATATATATATATATATATATATATATATATATATATATATATATATATATATATATATATATATATATATATATATATATATATATATATAATATATATATATATATATATATATACTCTATAAGCACCCTAACTTCGACCTAAGAGCAAAAAAATTATTACTTTAGCCAAAATGTTTTTGATATGATATTTGTATTTATTTAGTTGAAATAAGCTGCGGCTGCTGCAGCTTATTTAGCCGAAATAAGCTGCGACTGCTGCAGCTTATTTAGCTCAAATAAGCTGCAGATAATGCAGCATATTTAGCTGAAATAAGCTGCAACTGCTGCAGCTTATTTAGCTGAAATAAGCTGCGGCTTTTGCAGCTTATTTAGCTGAAATAAGCTGCGGCTGTTGCAGCTTATTTAGCTGAAATAAGCTGCGACTGCTGCAGCTTATTTAGCTGAAATAAGCTGCTTCAGCTTATTTAGCTGAAGTAAGCTTCGGCTGCTGCAGGTTATTTAGCTTAAATAAGCTGCAAATGCTGAGTTTATTTAGCTGAAATAAGTTGCGAATAATGCAGCTTATTTAGTTTAAATAAGCTGCGACTGCTGCAGTTTTTTTAGCTGAAATAAGCTGCAGCAGAAACTGTTTATTTCAGCTAAATAAGCTTATCTAAGTTATTTTATTTAGCTGAAATAAGCTGCGTTTTTGCAGCTTATTTAGCTGAAATAAGCTGCGACTGCTGCAGCTAAAATAAGCTGCGGCTGCTGCAGCTTATTTAGCTAAATAAGCTGCGACTGCTGCAGCTTATTTAGCTGAAATAAGCTGCGACTTTTGCAGCTTATTTAGCTGAAATAAGCTGCGGCTGTTGCAGCTTATTTAGCTGAAATAAGCTGCGATTGCTGCAGCTTATTTAGCTGAAATAAGCTGCGACTGCTGCAGCTTATTTAGCTGAAATAAGCTGCGACTGCTGCAGCTTATTTAGCTGAAATAAGCTGCGACTGCTGCAGCTTATTTAGCTGAAAATAAGCTGCAGCTTATTTAGCTAAATAAGCTGCGACTGCTGCAGCGTTATTTAGCTGAAATAAGCTGCGAATAATGCAGCTTATTTAGCTTAAATAAGCTGCGACTGCTGCAGTTTTTTTAGCTGAAATAAGCTGCAATTGCTTCAGCTTATTTAGCTGAAGTAAGCTTCGGCTGCTGCAGGTTATTTAGCTTAAATAAGCTGCAAATGCTGAGTTTATTTAGCTGAAATAAGTTGCGAATAATGCAGCTTATTTAGTTTAAATAAGCTGCGACTGCTGCAGTTTTTTTAGCTGAAATAAGCTGCAATTGCTTCAGCTTATTTAGCTGAAGTAAGCTTCGGCTGCTGCAGGTTATTTAGCTTAAATAAGCTGCAAATGCTGAGTTTATTTAGCTGAAATAAGTTGCGAATAATGCAGCTTATTTAGTTTAAATAAGCTGCGGCTGTTGCAGCTTATTTAGCTGAAATAAGCTGCGGCTTTTGCAGCTTATTTAGCTGAAATAAGCTGCGGCTTTTGCAGCTTATTTAGCTGAAATAAGCTGCACTGCTGCAGCTTATTTAGCTTAAATAAGCTGCAACTGCTGCAGCTTATTTAGCTGAAATAAGCTGCGAATAATGCAGCTTATTTAGTTTAAATAAGCTGCGACTGCTGCAGCTTTTTTTAGCTGAAATAAGCTGCAGCAGAAACTGTTTATTTCAGCTAAATAAGCTTATCTAAGTTATTTTATTTAGCTGAAATAAGCTGTGATTATTGCAGCTTATTTAGCTGAAATAAGCTGCGGCTGCTGCAGCTTATTTAGCTGAAATAAGCTGCGACTTCTGCAGCTTATTTAGCTGAAATAAGCTGCTGAATACTGCAGCTTATTTAGGTTAAATAAGCTGCATTATTCGCAGCTTATTTCAGCTAAATAAGCTGCAGCAGCTTGCAGCTTATTTCAGCTAAATAAGCTGCAACAGCTCGCAGCTTATTTCAGCTAAAATAAGCTGCGACTGCTGCAGCTTATTTAGCTAAAATAAGCTGCGGCTGCTGCAGCTTATTTAGCTGAAATAAGCTGCAGCTGTTGCAGCTTATTTAGCTGAAATAAGCTGCGGCTTATTTAGCTTAAATAAGCTGCAAATGCTGCAGCTTATTTAGCTGAAATAAGCTGCGAATAATGCAGCTTATTTAGCTGAAATAAGCTGCGGCTGTTGCAGCTTATTTAGCTGAAATAAGCTGCGGCTGTTGCAGCTTATTTAGCTGAAATAAGCTGCGGCTGCTGCAGCTTATTTAGCTGAAATAAGCTGCAAATGCTGCAGCTTATTTAGCTGAAATAAGCTGCGAATAATGCAGCTTATTTAGATGAAATAAGCTGCGACTGCTGCAGCTTTTTTAGCTGAAATAAGCTGCAGCAGCTTTTGCAGCTTATTTAGCTGAAATAAGCTGCTGCAGCTTATTTAGCTGAAATAAGCTGCGACTGCTGCAGCTTATTTAGCTTAAATAAGCTGCAAATGCAGCTTATTTTTAGCTGAAATAAGCTGCTGCTGCAGCTTATTTAGCTGAAATAAGCTGCGAATAATGCAGCTTATTTAGCTGAAATAAGCTGCGACTGCTGCAGCTTATTTAGCTGAAATAAGCTGCGAATAATGCAGCTTATTTAGCTGAAATAAGCTGCGGCTGCTGCAGCTTATTTAGCTGAAATAAGCTGCGACTGCTGCAGCTTATTTAGCTGAAATAAGCTGCAGCTTATTTCAGCTAAATAAGCTTATCTAAGCTTATTTTATTTAGCTGAAATAAGCTGCGTTTTTTGCAGCTTATTTAGCTGAAATAAGCTGCGACTGCTGCAGCTTATTTAGCTGAAATAAGCTGCGGCTGCTGCAGCTTATTTAGCTGAAATAAGCTGCGGCTGTTGCAGCTTATTTAGCTGAAATAAGCTGCGACTGCTGCAGCTTATTTAGCTGAAATAAGCTGCGCTGCTTGCAGCTTATTTAGCTTAAATAAGCTGCGGCTGTTGCAGCTTATTTAGCTGAAATAAGCTGCGGCTGTTGCAGCTTATTTAGCTGAAATAAGCTGCGACTTGCTGCAGCTTATTTAGCTGAAATAAGCTGCGGCTATTGCAGCTTATTTAGCTGAAATAAGCTGCGGCTGCTGCAGCTTATTTAGCTGAAATAAGCTGCGACTGCTGCAGCTTATTTAACCGAAATAAGCTGCGACTGCTGCAGCTTATTTAGCTAGAAATAAGCTGCAGGCTTATTGCAGCTTATTTAGCTGAAATAAGCTGCGACTGCTGCAGCTTATTTAGCTGAAATAAGCTGCGGCTGCTGCAGGTTATTTAGCTGAAATAAGCTGCGGCTGCTGCAGCTTATTTAGCTGAAATAAGCTGCAGCTTATTGCAGCTTATTTCAGCTAAATAAGCTGAAATAAGCTGCGATATTGCAGCTTATTTAGCTGAAATAAGCTGTTTGCTGCAGCTTATTTCAGCAGCTTCTAAATAAGCTGCAGCAGTCGCAGCTTATTTCAGCTAAATAAGCTGCAGCAGCCGCAGCTTATTTCAGCTAAATAAGCTGCATTATTGCAGCTTATTTCAGCTAAATAAGCTGCATTATTCGCAGCTTATTTCAGCTAAATAAGCTGCAGCAGTCGCAGCTTATTTCAGCTAAATAAGCTGCATTATTCGGAGCTTATTTCAGCTATTTAGCTGATAAGCTGCAAAAGCAGCTTATTTCAGCTAAATAACCTGCAGCAGCTTATTTTATTTCAGCTAAATAAGCTGCAACATTCGCAAGCTTATTTCAGCTAAATAAACTGCAACAGTCATAGCTTATTTCAGCTAAATAAGCTGCAGCAGCCACAGCTTATTTCAGCTAAATAAGCTGCAGCAGTGCAGCTTATTTCAGCTAAATAAGCTGCAGCAGTCGCAGCTTATTTCAGCTAAATAAGCTGCAGCAGTTCGCAGCTTATTTCAGCTAAATAAACTCAGCATTTGCAGCTTATTTAAGCTAAATAAGCTGCAGCCGCAGCAGCTTATTTTAGCAGTAGTCGCAGCTTATTTCAGCTAAATAAGCTGCATTATTCGCAGCTTATTTCAGCTAAATAAGCTGCAGCAGTCGCAGCTTATTTCAGCTAAATAAGCTGCAATAGCCAGCAGCTTATTTCAGCTAAATAAGCTGCAGCAGTCGCAGCTTATTTCAGCTAAATAAGCTGCAGCAGCCGCAGCTTATTTCAGCTAAATAAGCTGCAACAGCCGCAGCTTATTTCAGCTAAATAAGCTGCAACAGCCGCAGCTTATTGCAACTAAATAAGCTTTTTCTTTCCGTCTCTGCTATTCTCTTCTCTTTCCTTATGATGTTTCTGACTTTTTCTTCTCATCTGCTTCCAAGCACATCCACTCTCAACGGCAGTCGAATCATATATATATATATATATATATATATATATATATATATATATATATATATATATATATATATATATATAATATATATATATATATATATATATATATATATATATATTATATATATATATATATATACTCTATAAGCACCCTAACTTCGACCTAAGAGCAAAAAAATTATTACTTTAGCCAAAATGTTATTGATATGATATTTGTATTTATTTAGTTGAAATAAGCTGTGGCTGCTGCAGTTTATTTAGCTAAAATAAGCTGCAGCTATTACAGCTTATTTAGCTGAAATAAGCTGCAACTGCTGCAGCTTATTTAGCTGAAATAAGCTGCGTTGCTGCAGCTTATTTAGCTGAAATAAGCTGCGACTGCTGCAGCTTATTTAGCTAAAAAAGCTCTAGCTTATTTAGCTGAAATAAGCTGCCACTGCTGCAGCTTATTTAGCTGAAATAAGCTGCGGCTTTTGCAGGTTATTTAGCTGAAATAAGCTGCGGCTTTTGCAGCTTATTTAGCTGAAATAAGCTGCAGCAACTGCTGCAGCTTATTATTTAGCTGAAATAAGCTGCGAGCTTATTTAGCTTATTTAGCTGAAATAAGCTGCGACTGCTGCAGCTTATTTAGCTGAAATAAGCTGCGACTGCTGCAGCTTATTTAGCTGAAATAAGCTGCAGCTGCTTGCAGCTTATTTAGCTTAAATAAGCTGCGACTACTGCAGGTTATTTAGCTAAAATAAGCTTGCGGCTTTTGCAGGTTATTTAGCTGAAATAAGCTGCGGCTTTTGCAGCTTATTTAGCTGAAATAAGCTGCGACGGCTGGAGCTTGTTTAGCTGAAATAAGCTGCGACTGCTGCAGCTTATTTAGCTGAAATAAGCTGCGACTGCTGCAGCTTATTTAGCTAAAATAAGCTTCAGCTATTGCAGCTTATTTAGCTGAAATAA
>SEYY01002563.1:5000-7500 GCA_009176605.1 Armadillidium nasatum
AATTATTAGAAATATTGATAGAATGCTGATTAATTTAAAATATTGTTTAGCAATATACTACAATGCTTTATATATATATATATATATATATATATATATATATATATTATATATATATATATATATATATATATATATATATATATCATTCTTTTTAGAACCATTAACTCAATCGCGTGGTTCGAAATAATATTGCAACTATTAAAATCTGCTATACCGTCGGGATTTGAACCCTTGCCTATTGGACCGTAAGCAGGAGTGCTATCCTCTGGGCCAATGCGGTACAAAATGAGATCATGGTGGGAAGTCTCGATGAAATACTATCATGCTAAACTCACAACGGACCCCACCGACCGCATCATGACACGGGGACAACGAAGCCAGTTCTATCTTCGTGTCATGGTGTGGTCGGTGGGGTCCTTTGTAAGTTTGCCATGATAGTATTTCATGAGACTTCCCAGCTTTATCTCACTTTGTACCGTCTTGGCCCAGATCGTCTTGCTTACGATCCAAGAAACCAGGGTTCGAATCCCGGCGGTATAGCAGACTTTAAGATTGCAGTATTATTTCGAACCACGATTGAGTTAGTAGTTCTAAAAAGAATGATATTTAACTGGTCTGCGAGAAAGAGGGATGGAACTGGCCTCGTTGACCCCGTGTCATGGTACGGTCGGTGGGGTCCGTTGGGAGTTTAGCATGATAGAGTTTCGTGAGACTTCCTACCGTGATCTCATTTTGTACCGTCTTGGAGCATGGGATAACACTCTTGCTTACGATCCAAGAGGCCAGGGTTCGAATCCCTGCGTTATAGTAGACTTTAATAGTTGAAAAAAAATATATATATATATATATATATATATATATATATATATATATATATATATATATATATATATATATATATATATATATATATATATATATATATATATATATATATTTTTTATTTTTTTTTTTTTTTTTTTTACCTATTTATCTATCTATTTATCAATCTATCTATCTATCTATCTATTTATTTATATCTACCTACGGTGTATATATATATATATATATATATATATATATATATATATATATATATATATATATATATATATATATATATATATATATATATATATAGTGTGTGTGTGTGTGTGTGTATGTGCCTGTGTGTGTCTGTGTGTCTATGTTCGTGTGTGTACGTTTATGTGTACATGTTTATGTAACGGATAATATATTTATCAACTGATTACAGATAAACAAATTTCTAGGGTGCAGCCTATGTAAAGTATATATAAATTAAAATGCAGCTGTACGTATTTGTCAGGAAAAATAAAAAATAAAAAAATAAAAACTTTTTTTTTTTTTTTTCCTTTTTACTATTTGAAAATAATTTTAAGTTTTAAAAAAAAAAAAAAAAAAAAAAAACATTAAAAAAAATTCTTTTTTTTTCCCAATTTTTATTTTTCATCGCTCTCCTACTTTGCCAATTTCTCTTCCTTCTCTTTAGTGTTTCCTTTAAAGACTCATCCGATCTTATAACTTGGTCAGAAATAAGTGTCGTGAGCGATATTTTAACTACTCTTTAATAGCTAATAAATGACTTATATCTCTATTAAAGTTGACAACCCATTGAGTTATTACCCTTAGAATTCTTGCACTAAATGTCTCGTAAATCTAATACGTAAATGGGTAATTGTTTATGAAGTCGACTTCAAAATATCAGAGTAAACATTTTACATTAAAATGGTTGTTTTGTTAGAAATTTAAAACATAAGGAAAATTTATAGCCATAGAAAAGCACTTTTTGCGTGAAAATATTTGCGTAGGTGAAAATTTATAATAGGTGTTTAAAAATTATAAATATATATATATATATATATATATATATATATATATATATATATATATATATATATATATATATATATATATATATATATATATATATATATATATATATATATATATATATATATATATATATATATATATATATATATATTATATATATATATATATATTCCTACTCTCGTGGGGTCGTGCCAGCCACAATTCCCTCACAAATACACTCACCTGTGTCTTTCATCCCTCTTCACCACTTCCCTCCATCTCACTCTGTCATCCGCAAGTCTGATACCCTCTTCTAAACTCAGATTCATTCCTCCTATAATATCCCTCACCCTATTCATCTCCACTTTGGCCTTCCTCTCTCTCCCTTTTCTCCTCCACCTCGAATCTAACTACCTTGCTCACTATCCTGTCCCTATTCATTCTACAGACATGTTCAAACCATCTTAGTACACTCACCTCCACTCTATTCACTACAGGCTTCCTCCATCCACATATCTTCCTTATTCTTTCATTTCTAATCCCATCCACCCTTCTCACATCACATAATGTTCTCAATCCCTTCATCTCAAACACATTCAAACTTTTCCTCGCCTGAGCATTTACCATCCAAGTTTCACACCTATACATTACAGACGGTAAACACATACACTCAAACATTTTAACC
>SEYY01002563.1:10000-12500 GCA_009176605.1 Armadillidium nasatum
ATTTTTTTTCCAAATATTAAAAATAGGAAAGAATTTCCAGCAAAGGAAAAGGGAATATAAAAATATAATCCAAAATAAAGGTTTGTCTGAGCATTAAAAAGAATATAATTTATTTAAACTATCTTTATTGAAGAAAAGATTCCAAAATTCCTTTTTGAAAGTTTTCAACAGTTTTCTAAACAGTTTTCTAAGCAGTTCTTAAAAACAGTTTTCAAACAGTTTTTTTTTTTTTTTTTTGAGCCAATTTTAAAGTTTTTTTTCTTAACTTTAAAGTAAATAAAAGAAAAAAAATATATAAATAAACACATTTTCCAGCATCCTAAAGCTCATCACAATAGTTTGAAGGTATATGTTATATACCGTTTGGGTAACTTCTTAATTGCCGATAAGATTGGAAAGCTCTACTCGAGGTAAAAGATGTGACGACCAAAGCGGTTATTGGAAAGTATCCCGAGAGGCATTTCTTTCTGTTTTAGACCATTAAGTTCAAAATGGTATAGAAACTTTGGCCTAAATGAAAATTAAACTTTAGCAAAACTGCTACCAACGATGTAAATGGAAACTTTTGTTTTTTTTTTCCTTTTACATTTTTTTTCCCTTTCTCTTTTACTTTCGCTCTTGTCCCATTTTAACATTTTTACGATTATTTTATGCAAAATGAAAAGTTTTCTGGATAGCGGGGGATTTTCTTAAGGGATTCTGCTTTATTAATATTTCCAATCTTATATATAAGCAATAACGATGTCGAAAGTTATCAAATATATTTTTTTTATTATCTTTCTTTTTAAAGAGAAACTTTTAACTTCTTTTTTTTCTCTATCTTAGTCGAAAAGGTATTTGAATTGAATTTACAAGGAAAAACTGTGAGTCATTTAACTTGCGTTACATGTAATTTAACCACTAACGATACTCAAACTTGCAAAGATCAGATATCAAAACCAAACTTTAAAGATTAAAATTAAATTTTATAGTATCAATTTGAAAATTCAGCTCTGTATATATATATATATATATATATATATATATATATATATATATATATATATATATATATATATATATATATATATATATATATATATATATATATATATATATATATATATATATATATATATATATATATATATATATATATATATAATATATATATATATATATATATATATATATATATATATATATATATATATATATATATATATATATATATATATATATATATATATATATATATATATATATATATATATATATATATATATATATATATATTATATATATATATATATATATATATATATATATATATATATATATATATATATATATATATATATATATATATATATATATATATATATATATATATATATATATATATATATATATATATTCATGTATTCGAAGAATATATATATATATGTATATATATATGCACAACTCTTCGACCCCAGACTTAATCGCTATACTCTACCTTACATGAACTCTACTGGTAAAGTCTGGGACACACTCCCTTTATCTGTTTTCCCAACTTCCTTTGACTTGCACACTTTTAAACACCGTATATCGGGTCATATCGGTCAATTTAGACCAGATTTCCGACTTTTTCCCCAACTCTGGTGGAAATTGGTAGGCCCACCATAGTGAGTTTTAAAGAAAAAGTACCAGTATAGATGAAGTGAACAAGATCTGTAAAGTTTATACGGATGCAGTGACATCCTGGTACATGCCAGCTGTGGTGTAAAAGATTTAAAGAAGGCGAATGTGACATATCCAACAAGCCTCGTTCCAGAAGATCGTATCCTCCATGAGGTTAAATAACGACGTAACTATGAATGACAAACAGCCGGATAGAAGAGATGGTATACTATTTCTAGACAATTCCCACACATTTGACCTTGGTTCTGACCTTGTTGAACGAATCGCAATTTCATAGTGGTGAAAAAGTACAATTACTTTCCTAACATCCTGATATATGTATGATTTAATTTCAGTAATTTTAAATTGTTTTTTTCTCGCATTTCTTCTTGGTAATATAAGCTACAAATCCTTTCGAAATTTTATTTCTAAAAAATCGCAAGCATCAATGCATATAAGAACTCATAACTCTTAGCTTCTATTTTAATAAGTCGAGAAACCATTCTTATACCTAGTTATATGAGAATATCTCACGTACTCATGAAGACAACGAAGACCACAAAGACCAGAGATTTATTTATTATTATTTACGAGGTTGCACCGCAATTTCATGTTCTAATGGAGTACCAATTTTCTACCTACACCTTGTAATCATTACCACAACTTCCAACTTACTCTTTGTTTTCGTCTCCTCAGATTTCAAACTACTTGCTTCATCTATGCACACTTCAAAACGCCTCTAGTTCTCATCTCAAAAGCCTTCTACCTACTCATTGTTCTCATCTACACACAATTCAATCTACTCCTTATTCTCGTCTCTACAGCCTCAACATACTTACTCCATACTCTCATCTCCACA
>SEYY01002563.1:15000-17500 GCA_009176605.1 Armadillidium nasatum
ATGTCCAACACCAACACTCTTGTTGATCGAGTATCCGCTTCCAGCATGGGAAAGGGTTGAATCTGATAGGTAGAGGAACAATTTATCAAGGAAAGATGCAAGCTTGGTGGTACAAATTTTGAGGAGCATTATGGTTATACCAAAATTGGGTTAAAGATTGGAACCACTGAAAGGATAGAGTAAATACTATGCATCTTATTAGTGTTAAGCTCAGAGAGAGCAGAAATAAAATCCTTAGAATAGATTACAATGGGAAGTGTACTTAAATTAAAGGAGGTGTAGAGAAGGATGAACAGCTTCGGAATCGACTAAAATAGTCAAAGTATGAACCATGAATTTAATTTAAGCAAAAAGTTGATAGTAATGATGCCATCGAAAAAAAACAATGGTTGGAAAAGTAAAAGGCTGATTAAAGTTAACTTTTTTTTTTTTTTTTTTTTTTTTTTTTTTTTTTTTTATTTTAAAAAAGTATTTATATTATATATATATATATATATATATATATATATATATATATATATATATATATATATATATATATATATATATATATATATATATATATATATATATATATATATATATATATATATATGATAATGGCATATCTGATGGAAATCAAGATAAAAAATAATTGAAATATTAGAACTGTAAGTCATAGTTGTACTTTCTTCATTGTTTATTTATCATGCACAGGTGAGGATATACCTTTTCTTTGTTATTGGATTTCTCGTGAGCTTATTTGCATATACACACACACACACACACACATATATATATATATATATATATATATATATATATATATATATATATATATATATATATATATATATATATATATATATATATATATATATATATATATATATATATATATATATATATATATATATATATATATATATATATATATATATATATATATATATATATATATATATATATATATATATATATATATATATATATATATATATATATATATATATATATATATATATATATATATATATATATATATATATATATATATATATATATATATATATATATATATGAGAAAGAAAGTTGAGATTTATAGTTTGATATTTCTAGATTTAAACAATTAATCTACAGGCATCATTATATATGTAAATCCTATGCAGTTCCTACATATTTAGTCTTTCAACTTTTTGCATTCTGCCATGTTGAAAAAAATCTGTTATATAGAAAATATCCTAATTTATTTCAAATAAAATAAATTATTGAACTTTTATTGGCTTTAAAATTCTTAGATGTGAGTCTCAGTATTCCATGCTAGGATTTCTTAATTCAAAAAGGCTTTAAACTGAAAAAGTAAAAAAAAAAAAGGAAAATAGAAAACGCCATTGACTAAATTATCGGAACCTCTATAAAAAATAATAAAATCGACTCTTTACTTGCTCTTTAGAAAATGCAAAAGGCACGTGAAACAGTTTACTAACTAGACAATTATACTTCCGGCGACAATTCATGTAAGTTAAATTTGACAGGCTCCACTTAGGGAAAGTCTCGTTTTCAAGCCTTAGAGACTATGAGCAGGCATCGAGAGAGCCATTGGCTGCGTGCTAACCGGACCAAACGTTGGGATATTCGAGAATGACCCTCGTAATAGCTCTAAGATGAGTGTCCATGAGTCTCCGATAGTTATTGCTGCCTTCCACTCGCAGCAGAAGGGATTGGAAAGCGCAATGTTGTGTTCTCTGCAGGTTTCCCGTCCGATTAGCCTTAAAAATAGAGAATAAAAGGAAGGGCAAAAGAAATTAAGATAAAAAAAACACGAAGGGAAAAACGAAGTAAAACAGTGGGAGGGAAGTGGTTAGGGTTGTAAAGGGAATGAATATTGTTATGGACGAGAACGAAAATGAAGGATGTAATTGCTGGAAAATGAGGTTATAAAGACCTAGTTAGCAATATATCAAATTATTTTTAGGAGCGACCAGATACTTCATAATGCTATATTGAAAGCAGTTTCTTCCTCAAAATTGTTTCATATAGATTTGTTTCTTGCTTGTAAAACATCAAATTTATGACCAAAGGAAAATAATGATGAATATAAAAATAAACTGGGAAATATATAGGGCTTTAAGTTTCTATTTTTAGACATATGAGGTCCTTCAATAATAATAATGTTTTATTACAGTCTGTCACGAGGAAACTTAAAAAAGAAAAAAGAAGGAGCAGAAAATAGGTTAACTTGTCCTATATACGAGTAATATGCTTTTGAATGACATACACACATACAGACATACACATGTTTTTCAAGCATACATGCACACAAACCCTTATATACACATGAACATAGAAATAAGGAGAGAAAAGATATGAGGAATAAGTAAATTAATTATTAAAGAGTATAAAAATAAAATTGGAACAAGCAAAAATCAGTATAAAAACTATTATATTACTATAAAAAAAAAAAAAAAAAAAACAAGGTGTGAAAATAAAAATATAATATATATATATATATATATATATA
>SEYY01002563.1:27500-30000 GCA_009176605.1 Armadillidium nasatum
TTCTATATTTTAATAATAAAAATAAAATAATAATAATAATAATAATAATAATAATAATAATAATAATAATAATAATGTCAACCTGGATAGCTTCCAATCCTGCATCTCCAGCTGGATGCTGAGTACCTTCAATTATAAGCATATTTGGCACATGAAATACTATTAAAATATAGATAAGCTTCTATATTTTAATAATAAAAATAATAATAATAATAATAATAATAATAATAATAATAATAATAATAATAATAATAACAATAATAATAGAAATAATAATCATAATAGTAATAACAAAAGGACAGGTAATTTTTTCCTGTATATATATTAAATATAATAATAATAATAATAATAATAATAATAATAATAATAATAATAATAATAATAATAATAGTAATAATAATCATAACAGTAATAATAAAATGACTAGTAATTTTTTCCTGTATACAGTTATCATAGTCTCAAATTACATAAACCAGAAAAAAAAATTTTTGTTGCATGTTTTAAATTTTTATTAATATATATGCCAGTAATAATTTGCCTTAATTTTAGGAGCTTCAGATCATGTACTCTATAGTACACAATAACTGATTTACTGTTTTATATCCTTTTCCTTTTGTAACTATGATACTGAACAATTGATTATTTTTCTCTTCTAGTGTTCTTTATTGACAATTTGAAAGATATCCTAACGGCACTGTTTAAATATAACATATAATGGAGTATATTAAAGAAAAATAAACATATAATGACATATTCACAGCCTAACAGCACTGTTTAAATATAGCATATAATGAAGAAAATTAAAGAAAATAAACATATAATGGCATACTCACAGCCCAACAGCATTGTTTAAATATAACATATAATGGCATTCACACAGCCTATCAGCACTGTTTAAATATAATATAATGGAGTATATTAAAGAAATATAAACATATAATGGCATGCTGACATATCGATATTCAGTATTTTAAATGAGTGATTTAAATCCATTTTTGATAACCCACAGTATTAGTAATATCGAAATTTACTCTTATGAAACCTATATATAGAGACCATTTTTGGATGTTTCCTATTTGTGGGATATAAAAGTTTTTATATTTTACTTTTACGTTAGTTTTTGAAACTGATTTTAAAGTTATTATTCATGTGTGTTTGTGTGTGTGTGTGTGTGTGTGTGTGTACGTGTGTTTGATTTAAACAAAATCTTTACCGCTTTTAAAATGCAATTGATCACAGAATAATAGCGACGCACTCTCTATTAATAATTCTACTCCAGAATATTAATAATCCTAAAAACTTCACTTAATACCAATTATAAATCCACAAATTTGATAGTTTAATATTTTTAATAACTTCATTAGTGGTTTAAGTAAACTTTAACTGATTTTTAATTTTAAAATTACGTGAAATTTTGAGCTCGGAGTCAACAATCGAAGGAGGGGGAGTAGTGTTGGTTTGATGGAATAGTGAAAATTGTCTTGCCTGAAAAAGATAATTGGCATAATTGGGAAAATATTTAGTATTAAGAGATATTGTATATAACTTTCAGAAAAAAATTTCCCTTACTTAAATTTAATATATATATATTTTTAGTGAATCGCCTTAATTATTTGAAATATGTTTCCTTAAATATTTATCTTTTTTTATATTTATTTATATTAATATATTTCAAGAATTATCTATTTTTCTATTTATTTGCAAATCTATCTATCTATCTATCTATCTATCTATCTATCTATCTATCTATCTATCTATCTATCTATCTATCTATCTACCTGTTTATCTAACTATTTATCTATCTGTCTTTACACCTATATATATATATATATATATATATATATATATATATATATATATATATATATATATATATATATATATATATATATATATATATATATATATATATATATATATATATATATATATATATATATATATATATATATATATATATATATATATATATATATATATATATATATATATATATATATATATATATATATATACTATATAGATAATTACATAATTATAAGTATTTTACCATAGCAACATAACTTCTAAAGTAAGAGGCTCTATAATTACATAATTAATTATCACACAATTTAATAAGAGTAAAGATAACAGATTCGATAGTTTCATTAACATATAGCGCAAAATGATGTTAAATAACTGCTTTAAATAAGTAATTTTCTCCCTATATTCTCTACGCTTCCAGTTATACTTTGGTAGCCATTCATTATAACATTAATTTTTGTTTAATATCCTAAAAGCTGTTTTTTGTTTCTTTTAAAACTTAATGGATGTTAAAATGAGGGTTGCCACCATTTAGGGAAGATATAATATACAATATTGATTACGAAGTATTAGTTTCCTTGTAAAGGGGGGAGGGGAGCGAGAGGATGCAACTAAAAAGTTAATAAACTCAAAATATTAATATGCAAATTTAAGTATAATGTTTTATATAGGATAATTAAGGCCTAAAAATGAAGAG
>SEYY01002563.1:60000-62500 GCA_009176605.1 Armadillidium nasatum
TAAATAAATTTAATAATAATAAAATACAATAATAATAATAATAAAATACAATAATAATAACAATAGTAGGAGAGAACAAATATAATGATACTACTAATAATAATTATAATAATAATATTGATAATAATAATATAATGATAATAATAATATAATGATAATAATATTTGTAATCATTAAAGTAATTGCAATAATAACGATAAAAATAATAAGAATAATAATAATAATAGTAACACATAGAATAATAATGAGAAGAAAATATGAGAACAAAAATAACAATAATAATAATGATAATAATAATAATAATTATTATTATTATTATTATGAAATAAGAAATAATTATAATGCTAATTATAATAACAATATTAATATTATTATTATTATTATTATTATCATAATTATTATTATTATTATATATTATTATTATTATTATTATTATTATTATTATTATCATTATTTTTATAAAATAATTATTATCATTAATATTATTATTATTATTTTCACATTATAATTATTATTATTATCATTATTTTTATAAAATAATTATTATCATTAATATTATTATTATTATTTTCACATTATAATTATTATTATTATTATTATTATTATTATTATTATTGTTATTATTATTATTCTTAATTATTTTTATATTAATGTATACATGTGTTTGTGTTCCTCTGTACTGATACTCTAAAGAATAAAACCTATGAAGATAAATCGAAATCGTTAATTGAGATATAAATAAGTATTTCCAAAAGAAGTAGAGGTAAATGTTAAAGTTCATTAAAATTTCAATATAGAGAAATTAAAAAGAAAAAAATAAGTGATTTATTATATAAATAATAAATAAAATAAAATAATATATAAAAAATAAGACAATTTAAAAAAAGTAATTAAATATAATCATTTGCTAAAAATTTTTTAATTTCTGATAAAAAAAAATAATTAAATGAATAAACACAATGAACAATATAATAAACCAGACCAATAAATGAAATATAAATAAACAAGAAGAAATTAAATAAATAAAAACATTAACAACAATAAAAGTTAAGTAAATAAATTGAATCAATAAATACAATATATATGAAAAAGTAAATAAATAAATCAATCAATAAATTAAATAAAAATAACATAATACAAATTCAATTAATAATAACAATAAATAAATAAATATAATTAAAAATTAAGTAAATAAATAAATCAATTCAATTACATAAATTTAGTATAAAATGAATTAAAAATAAACTAAATTAAAAAATGATTGTAAATTCATAGAAAATAAATACAATAAAATAAATCAAATTAATTGAAAATATAGTTAAATAGAAAATAAATTAATAAAATAAATGAATAAATAGATAAATGACAATGTAAATAAACAGAAAATTAATTAATAAAAATAAAATAAATAATTGAAAATATAAATAATCATAAAAAAATAAAATACAAAAGAAATAAATCAAATCGATAAATAAATCTAAAAAAAAATAGAAATTAAAAAATTAAATTTTTTCAAATACAAATTCTGAAGAAGTTAATGAAGTTATAAATTCTATTAGAATGGACCATAATAAATATAATAACAGAAAGAGTGGAAAAAAAGGATGGGGTATTTTGTTGCTCAAGTAAATTGTATTTAAACTAGTTTTATTTAAGGTAAGGTCTTAATTTTCGATTTTTTTTTTTTTTTTTTTTTTTTTTTTTTTTTTTTTTTTTTTTTTTTTACTTTTTAATTTACAATTTTTTTTTCTTATGTAATATTTATTGCAAGAATAATTAGTTTCATTTACGATCTCCAATGATTAATGGATCTAAAAAAGAATATTATATAAATTTCGTTAGAATAATATAACGATTACATATATATATATATATATATATATATATATATATATATATATATATATATATAATATATATATATATATATATATATATATATATATATATATATATATATATATATATATATAGAGAGAGAGAGAGAGAGAGAGGAAAGAAAGAAAGAAAGAGAAAGAAAAGAATGAAAGAATAAAAAAACGAAAGAATTAAAAAAAAATTTCCTCTTTATAAATTCGTGTAAGCATTAAATTTATATTGTAATAATATAAATATCTTTAATTTATTTCAAAAGTCGTTTTTATGCCGAGATAACAATAGAAATGTATCGGTTCGCAGGCACATTACTTACCGTTAAGCGATGGCATTTGCTCCTTTTTTTTTTTTTCTTCTTTTTTTTTTTTTTTTTTTTTTTTTTTTTTTTTTTTTTTTTATTATTAAAAAGTCGTAATGAACAATGTCTTAATTTTTATCTCTGAACAGCTCTTTGGATGTTTTATATGTGTATCTTCTGTTGCTGCTATTGTTGTTCCTTATCATTTCAGATGGGTTTTTTTTCTATTTTTTATTCGTTTTTTTTCGTTTTTTTTTCTGTTGTTATATATTGCTGTGATGCTGTTTTTGTCTTCTATTGTTAGTAGACATTGTATTAATAATAATT
>SEYY01002563.1:67500-70000 GCA_009176605.1 Armadillidium nasatum
AATAATAATAATAATAATAATAATAATAATAATAATAATAATAATAATAGCAATAATACATGTCTAAAATTTAATTGGAAATATAATATCTAAAAATATAAATCATAGAAAATATATTAAAATTTTTTTTGAAATAATGAATTAAGAGTGTTTAGATTATTAATAAAAAGAATTAAAAAAATATTTTTACATCATTTTTTTTTTTTTTTTTTTTTTTTTAACATATATCAAAAATACATGAAAGCTTTGAACTTACGGGAAAGTCGCGAGGAATCGATTGATGTAATTATTTGAAGTCGCGGCGATTAAAAAGTCGAGAGCGCTTTGTCGATGTTTAGATCGTTATGATTTTGATTATTTAATGTTTTCGATTGTCTTGACTTCTGGTCACAAACACTAAGTCAAATTACTTACAGTTTTCACAGTGACGTACCTAAAACAGCAAAAGAGTTTGCAATAACACCAAAACAAACGTGCCGCCCATAATTTTGTTGATTCTGAAAATGTGTTTGTGTGGAGGATGGCGCGAACGATGGCCCCGTCCCATAACCAAGATGGCGGACCGGCTGGCATTGGCTGGCAGGTTTGTCTAGTTTTGCCATTGGCCCACAGATGGCGATAGTGTTTTGAGTGTAGTCGCGCGCTCCTTCCCGGCCTTATCGCGCTAATAATGAAGGTCCCACGAAGCAGAGCGCTTATTGGTTCGCTAGGCTCCCATACCTACTGATTGGGCAGACTTGTTTACCGCTCGTGGTTCTCGTTCTTAGTGTCTAATTCAGAAAAGGATTCATTTGCTATCACAGGTAGTCGAGGCTAGTGTGTATGTACACTGTTGTTACTAAGTAGATACTAGAAAAACTATGTGAACAATGAGCTCAAATTATATCGATAGTATATTACCTAAGTACCAGGCGGACTCTAGTGCTACAAACCTGGTTAGTTATAGTTCGCAAGCTAGAAGTATGTATCCATACGGAAGTGTCACATCACACCAGCTGAGTTCTAATGCAGCATCTAACATGTCACCTTTCAGTGGCATGGCCACTTCTACAGATAGTGACAAGGCATGCCGCTACTCGCAAACGGCAGCCGCTGATATGTCACAATACGGTCTCAATCTTCAAAACTGTGCAACAACCAGTAATATGGCCCAATATTTTCATCAAAATAATGCAACTAATCCACTGAATACGTGCAATCAACCAACAGCCCCTACACACCCGATACCTGAAATTCCAAGGTACCCTTGGATGTCAATCACAGGTAAGGAAATTTTTCTTCATGTCAATTTAATATATATATATATATATATATATATATATATATATATATATATATATTATATATATATATATATATATATATATATATATATATATATATATATATATATATATATATATATATATATAAGTATATTTATATTATATTTAATTATTTAAAAAAAATTTTAAAAATTTAATATAATAAAAATAAAAAAAAAAAAAAAAAAATAAAAAATAATAATAATAATAATAATAATAATAATAATAATAATATTTGGGAATCTAAAGTAATTTAAAATCTACTTGCGAGAAATGTAGAAGATTATTAAAGACCAAAGACGATTTAATACAAAATAATTAATATTAAAAAAAAAAAAAAAAAAAAAAAAAAAAAAAAAAAAAAAAATAATAAAAAAAATGTTGCATAAGAGAGAAATTAAAAATTTCATTTACATGTTTAATGATTACTTATAATGAATATAAATGAGTAGAGAATGTTAATGATGTTTCTCGTATATTTAAATGGAGTTATATTTCAAAATACATTAACCCCTTATCATTGCTAAATATATATATATATATATATATATATATATATATATATATATATATATATATATATATATATATATATATATATATATATATATATATATATATATGTATTTGGGAAGCAGTAAAGTGAAAGGGCAGGCAGTCATGAACATATGATGTTGATCCGCTGAGAGTCAGTGACATTCTAAGAGTCCGATCGTTCTTAAACTCAAGACTTGAAGTAAAAGATTGATTGCCCCGCCATCTTACGGCCTGATAACGAACTATCGCTCTCCGTTCGATCCTGTGGAAAATAGGGGGACAGTCATTTAACGTATTATCATTGTTAATGGAGGGTGATAAGTCTTTTGCTTATAGGATAAAAAGAATTGGGTCACGAGCCTCCGTAATAACCCTTCTTATATAAATAGTTTTCTTATTTCTTATTTTATTTATTTACTAAATATTTTATTTTTTTATTGGAATAATTATTTGCTTAAAAAAAATATATATCAAAAATGACTAAAAGAAATTTTATAATTGAACGAAATCCGGAAGATGAAATTCGAATTGTGTGGAATTTCTAATATTGTAATTACCACAGTAATAAAAGTAATGACGAGGATAATAATGATAATAATATTAAAATTAATAATAATAATAAAAATAATAATAATAATAAAAATGACAATAATAATGAT
>SEYY01002563.1:117500-120000 GCA_009176605.1 Armadillidium nasatum
GAAAATTTCTTACAGTTGCCTTCTATAAATCCACCTTACTTCATACAATGATACTACTTTATATATATATATATATATATATATATATATATATATATATATATATATATATATATATATATATATATATATATATATATATATATATATATATATATATATATATATATATATATATATATATATAGTCTATCAAAAATTATCTTTTAAACATACAAAACAATGACACATAATGCAATTTTAAACACATTTTCTGCACAAAAAAATATGAATTTCATGAAAGTTAAATTTATCTCGGTAATTTCAATACATGCATTTAAAATAAATTCAGAGAACCAAGTCATTATATATATATATATATATATATATATATATATATATATATATATATATATATATATATATATATATATATATATATATATATATATATATATATATATATATATATATATATATATTATATAATATATAATCTATTTAAAAAAATATATATAATATATATATATATATATATATATATATATATATATATATATATATATATATATATATATATATATATATATATATATATATAAAAGAGTTTGCATCTAGCAATATATGTCACCTATTGTTTGACTATTCACTGCAATCCTGTGCTCGTGCAAACAAAAGAGCATAATTATTAGTGCTCAGAATCTAATGAGTAGATTGTAATACTGGCCTTAAGGTCAACATAGAACTAATTACGTCTTTATTACTTGCATGCTCAAGTGAAGAGTACATAAATAAATGATACTCAGTTCAATTAGAGCGCCTTTATTGGATGAATATACACACTAATAATGTTAGTCATTCATAACTGTATTTAGTATTATAGGAATAAAGATATTAAATTATTTTATTAATAGAAGAAAATGTATTTTAATATATTTTAGTATATATAGTTATAATATTTCATACATGACTATATTTAATATTACAGGTATTAAATTATTTTATTAAAAGAAGAAAATGTTTTTTTAATATATTTTAGTATATATAGTTATAATATTTCATGCATAACTATATTTAATATTACTGTTATTAAAATATTAGCTTATTAAATTAAATATATAAATATTGAGAGATAAAACTGTATCTTAACAGGTACTATTTATATGCATATTTGAAGTTAATTTCAAAAACTTTTTAATTAAAAAAATACAAAATTATTTTAAGACAACAATCTTTGTTTGAATTATTTCTAATTTTGATAAAATATTCTCATTTTATACCTAGGGAGAGATAACGTAGTCCAATAAAAACACTAAAAATATCAAAAAATGAAAAAGAAAACTTCAAACTTTTAAATATTCCATATATATAAAACTTAAGTTTGGCCAGAACGAAAAAACGATTTCTTTTACAAGCAATTTCAAGGTATAAAACCAAAGATGGAGTAATATTCAGGGAAGGCAATAAATAAGGTGCTTATATTTAGTAATGGTAAGCTATTTTTTAAAATAACGAGAGTTTCTGGTGTTTCAGATAAAACATTACGGTAGATTTTACGCTATTATAGCCATTATTAACTGAGATATATAACAAAAGTTGGCGAACAATTACGAGTACGAGTGAAATAGTGACAAGCGCTTATTAAAGGCTTTCGGAACTAATAAGAATATTTCAATAAAATTTAGAAAGAGACTTTACTTGAACAAAATTTTAGATCGCATTATTAGAAAAAGAAAGGAAAGTTTATGATAGTATTTTTTAACAGCTTAACGAGGAGGATTACACATATATATTTTTTTCCTTTTTTCTCAATACTCTGTGATATGTTTCTTATGCAAATGATAATAAAAACGTTAAATTCAAACAATTTAATAGACTTCTTATTAGTTTTGGGAGAACTTCGTTATTTTTAGGGATGCTTATGTTCACTTTTTCTTAGAGGATTAAAATTATATTTAGTCAAGAAATATTAGAAATATTTTTTCATTTAAAAAGATGAATAATACATCACTGTTAATCTTAGTATTTTTCTCGTTGATTTCTTTTATATATTTCTATTATTTTATTTATCTTATTTGCAAGTTCTTTTCTTAAGAGAAATGTCATTATCTTTATCAGTAAGTTATAGTTCTTTTGTTATACTAAGAAGAATTAATTCATTACTTATTAAATTATTTAATATTATTTCTTTGATTACAATAAAACTAAATTATATTTACAAATAGTTAACTCTAACCTAATAATAATAATAATAATAATAATAATAATAATATATAATAATAATAATAATAATAATAATAATAATAATAATAATAATAATAATAATAATAATAATAATAATAATAATAATAATAATAATAAAATAATAATAATGTTTCTAATAATAATAATGATAATAATAATAATAATAATAATAATAATAATAATAATAATAATAATAATAATAATAATAATAATAATAAAAAGAAGAAGAAAAAGAATTAGAAGAAGAATTAAAAAAAAAAAATGGTCGTATCTCAAG
>SEYY01002563.1:127500-130000 GCA_009176605.1 Armadillidium nasatum
AACATTGTTTTATCTTCTCTCTGATGCAATTATTCAGCAAAATATCGTCCTTACGCCGACCCCAGTCTCATACTCTCTCTATTTCCAGACTTTCACCAGAGTCTCATCCTTTCTCTGATCCCAGATTTCACCACAATCTCATCTTTTCTCTTTTCCCACACTTATCAACAACATTCTCAATACTCTTCAATTTCCTAACCACAGACTTTCTGTAAAGTCTCATCCTTTCACTGTTCCCAGACTTTCAACACAGCCTAATCCTTTCTCAGAACTCACACTATCACCACAATCTCATCCTTTCTTTGATCCCAGATTTTGAACTGTCTTATCCTTACCCTGATCTCAGATTTAAAACTGTGTACTTAACTTAAGAAGCCTAGAACATATTTTTAGTTACTGTTTAAAAATATAAAAGTATAGGAAAAAATAAATTTGGTGATATAGCATTGTTCTAACTGAAAATTTTATTTGTAATCTTTTAGTATTCTTATATATATATATATATATATATATTATATATATATATATATATATATATATATATATATATATATATATAATATATAATATATATATATATATATATATATATATATATGTATAAGTGAGTACATTGGATCAATATTCTTCCATATTAGAAAACGTAAAAGGTCATATTTCAACCCAATAACCATTTAAATATAATCCTTTGCACATAATAGCAATTGCAAAACGTATAAAGCAAATCCGTTTGACTTGCATGCGATTTTCCTCACCTAATAATAAAGTTCAAAAAAATAAAGGCTTTGAACAATGCGAAACAATGAATTGAATCCACGTTTTTTCCTTAGAAAGGAAAAAATCGGTCATTTTGATGGTCTTGTTATCAGTCATGAATTGTGAGTTGTTTTTTCTATATGTGATTTACAATACTCTATTTCTATGTCCCGTAATTGGCAATGTTTAAAGAGGTTTAGCATGATTTTACCTCATAAATTGAAGAATTAACAGCTGATGAGCTCTTCCTTTATTAGAGTGAATGTAAATCAAGAACATACACACACACACACACACACACATATATATATATATATATATATATATATATATATATATATATATATATATATATATATATATATATATATATATATATATATATATATATATATATATATATATATATACACTCTGTTGGAATAATTCAAAAAATTCAATTCATAATTAAAGGTCGACATGTCTCGATACTTGCTGACTGAAAATGTATAAGTCAAAGAAATGAAGAAAATAAGTATATGCAATGGTGTATGGCAATATTTTTTGAAAGAATGATCCTGATGATTAAGGTGTAGGGTCAGAGAGCTAGGATTAGACTAGTGTGAAAAAGAAAATTTATAAAACCCCCTTCGAAGTGTAGATATTCAGAAAAGTGATATTTGCGATATTACCATTAGTGTAAGGAATTATAGAAAGTCAGTGAGAGAAAAGAAGAATTGATAAGAATAGTACCCATTAACTCGCCTCTTTCAAAAAGAGCTGCAAACTTGAGATACAGCTTCGCATCTCCTATAGGTTATATTGTTTTCTGCTTTTATTAAAGCTAATCATGTAATGTTTATAATGTGTGGTATGTGTAGATAATAAAGGAAGAATTATTTATAGTACTTGACTGTGAGCATGTAGGCATGTAATATGTAATATGAGTATGTAGAATTTAACTCTATGGAAGGGATATTTCTATATATTTCCCTATCAAAAACAAATTTTTAGAGTAATTTTTATTTATTTTTTTACTTTCCAAACTAAAATTACACGAATAAATTTTAGTATTAAATATTTATTCAAGAAGAGTTAGAAAAAACTCATAATTTAAGCGTAGTTACTTTAATTTCTAACGTTCAAAATCTACTGTAAAATTTTTACGAAGTCTTCGAATTTTTTATTAAAAAAAAAAATTTTTTTTAATTTATTTTGGCAGATTTTTTTTTATGGTTTCTGGTAAATTAAATATATCAAGTACTAGTATATTTATTTAAGCATAAGTATATTTTCCTACATTAAGAAATATTGCAGACTAACAAGAGTATTATTTATAACTACAAAATAATTATAAATAACATTGAAAAACATAATTGCAATTTACAAGTATAAATGACATACCAATTTGTCATATATTATAATATTATGTATATATAATTTATTAATATATAATTATATTCTATTGTGACCCAATGAGTAAATTTCTATAATCCTAAATAATATAATTAAGATCCTAATAACATTATGCATAATAATTTATTAATATTTAATTATATTCTATTATGACCTCATGAGTAAATTTCTCTAATCCCAATAATATCATGCATAATAATTTATTAATACATAATTATATTCTATTGCGACCTCTAATCCTACATAATATATTTCAGGTCCCAATGGATGTCCCAGGCGACGTGGGAGACAAACCTATACAAGATTTCAGACTTTGGAACTGGAAAAGGAATTTCATTTCAATCATTAT
>SEYY01002563.1:135000-142500 GCA_009176605.1 Armadillidium nasatum
AAGTGAAATAAATTTTACCTAAATCTGAAGACAAATGAAGTAATAGTTAGTCAAATGATTACTCAGAATGGTATTCAAGATTCTATTTATTAGACAAATAAGATTTTATATATTAAAACATATTAAAAATTATTCACAATTAAAGACAGTTCATCTTTGGGGAAAAATTGGACATCTATTATAACAAAAGTTTTACTAATGTAAAATGTATACAAAGTTTCTAATAAGTATCCTATTCGTCACCGGTAATAGTCAGAACATTTCTATCTTGACAAGAAGTAAATTTTATGGAAAGAGAATAGACATCTAATATATGCGAAATTAAAAATAAAACCAATAAAGTGTTTTCCTTATTTGATATATTATTTCTGCCTGAGTCGTGGCATAAAGGTATCCATCACTTGAGGTGGTAACTATAAAGAAAAAGAAAGTAAATGCATATATACTAATTATTAACTTCAGTAATTTACCAATAATGCTCAAAGTAACAAAAGCCATTATTTTAATTTGCATAATAAAAAAACATCTTAAATAAATTCTCAAAGACTTTAGAATAAAATCGAACAGATATAATAAGATTAACTTTGCAGAAAACCTCCCTCTATTGTAAACAAAGAAAAATTAGAACAGAGATGCTGAAAAATACATCTGTATCATTGTTTACAATATACTGTTTATATATATATATATAATATATATATATATATATATATATATATATATATATATATATATATATATATATATATATATATATATATATTATATATATATATGTTGTGTTTTTTTTTTTTTTTTTTTATTTTTATATTTAATTTTATTTATTTAATTTATTATATTTTATAATAATTAAATATTTATATATATATATATTATATATATATATATATATATATATATATATATATATATATATATATATATATATATATATATATATATATATATATATATATATATATATATTTAAGCATAAATTACTTGGATAACTATTAATATTTATGATATATAGCTTACATACCTGTTCTTTATATACTTTAAATGCAAAGTATAATTAGGTTCCATAAAGCTTTCCAACTTTATACAACTATATATAAGTATATAGATTTTAATCTATAAAATATAAGATATTAATTACATATATATTTCAAAGTACCTTTAATCTTACGTCACTTTCTCTGTGATACCAATATTTTTTTATAACATCTTCATAATTCTGCTTATTACTGTTTTCCGTCCATATGTATATATATATATATATATATATATATATATATATATATATATATATATATATATATATATAATATATATATAATATATATATATATATATATATATATATATATATATATATATATATATATATATATATATATATATATATAATATATATATATATATATATATATATATATATATATATATATATATATATATATATATATATATATATATATATATATATGTGTGTATGTGTCTAGAGGAAATAAAAATGAGACTGAGCGATAGAAATATGACACAAGGAATGCCAAACATGTAACACAACATTGAACTCGAGTGAAAATATAGGCCTACTCATTTTTAAACAAACAAACATATATATATATATATATATATATATATATATATATATATATATATATATATATATATATATATATATATATATATATATATATATATATATATATATATATATATATATATATTATACGGCGTACGGTCCTGATGGTGTTCCTCCTGTGGTTCTCAAAACTTGTGCTTCCGAGCTTACACCTTGCCTTGGCAAATTATTTAGTCTCTGTCTTTCTACTTCAGTCTTCCCTTTCTTACTGGAAACGTGCGCTCGCTCAGCCGGTGTCGAAGAAGGGAGATCCCTCTCAACCCTCCAGCTATCGTCCCATTTCTTTGACCTCTGTTCACTCTAAAGTTTTCGAATCTATCCTTAATAAGAAGATTTGGAAATATCTCAATTCTTTTAATTTTATCTCTGATCACCAGTATGGCTTTCCTAAGAAACCCTTTACTGGTGATCTTCTTTCCTTTCTCTGACACTTGGTCCTTCGCTCTTCGGCATTTCAGTGAATTTTTTGCTGTCGCGCAGGACAAAGCTTTGATTTCAAAACATCCCTCTTTCGGTATCTATCTTTCTCCCTGAGAACATCTCTCCAATTTCCTTTCTGGTCGTTCTATATCAGCTGCTGTAGACGACCACCGTTCATGCTATAAATCTATTAATAGTGATGTTCCTCAAGCATCTGTCCTATCCCTAACACTTTTTCTGCTTTTCATATATATAATAATATACAGCAGTTAATAGACTAGAGGAGGGCAGCCTTGGAGCAATTAACCTCTGGTCTTTCACTTATATTAAATTGAGGCAGCGAAAACATGGTTGCTTTCAATGCTTCAAAAACTCAGTTCCTCCATCTTTCCACACGACACAATCTTCCATACAACTAAGATATCTTCTTCGAAAACACACAACTCAAACCTTCACCTGTTCTTAATATTCTCGGTTTATCTTTTTCTCGTGATCTTTCTTGGAAAGATCACATTACTTCTCTTTCTAAACAAGCAAGAGGTTAGGTGTTCTGAGGCGTCTTCTTAATTTCTTCACGCCACCCCAGTTGCTTGCTCTCTATAGGGATGTTGCTCGCCCCCTGTATGGATTATGATGCTTCACACATCTGAGGTGGTTCCACACATACAGCTCTCCTTGAGAAGATGGAGTCTAGGGCTTTTCGTCTCATCAAATCTCCTGTTCTTCCTAACTCTCTCCAATCTCTTTCTGCCCGTGGAATTATTACATCACTCTCTCTATACTATCGCTATTACAATGGGCACTGCTTTTCTGAACTCTCTCTTCGCATATCTCCTCCATTGAAAAGAACTCGTGCGACACGCCTTTCTACATAGTCTCATCCTTTCTCTGTCAAACTCTCAGACCTCAGACTTAACCGATATCCTCAATCTTACATATACTCTACTGGTAAAGTCTAGAACACACTCCCTTTATCAGTTTTTCCAACTTACCTTAACCTACACACTTTCAAGATCAGGGTGTCTAGACACGTCGGCCTTTGATGACCAAGATAGGACTTTTCCAAATCCTGTGGAAATTGGTAGACCTCCAGTCTTTGTTCACTGGAGATATATATATATATATATATATATATATATATATATATATATATATATATATATATATATATATATATATATATATATATATATATATATATATATATATATATATATATATATATATATATATATATATATATATATATATATATATATATATATATATATATATATATATATATATATATATATATATATATATATATAATATATATATATATTATATATATATATATATATATATATATATATATATATATATATATATATATATATATATATATATATATATATATATATATATATATATATATATATATATATATATGATTGAATAGAGAAAGGATAAGGCTATGTAGAAAGATGCGCTGGGCGAGCTCTTCACAAAATTCACAAGAAAACCCTAACAAAGAGCACATTTAAACCAAGGATTATTAATTTTAGTTGGAGGAAAAGAAATGAAACAGAGAAATTAACTTATTCATGAGTTCGAAACACTCATACAATGTCAGGGAACCCTTCCACTCGAATACTAATCATTCCACGGGAAATCAAAGAATCTTACCAGTTGGGAACGTTAATTCATCATAAACGTCTCTTCGCCGTACACTGGAGACGTTCCTGTGGAAGACTTGAAGATATTTAAGAAGATAGAGGGAGGTGTTAAAAATTTAACAGGAAAATTGAAGGATTGAATGTTATTAACAGATCAAGTATGTTGGGTTCGTCTCCTAGTCGATCAAGGAAAATCGTACAAGTTCCACTGGTTACTCAAGGTTTTTCTGGGTAGGGGAATAGAGAATTTACCATGTGTTTCGAACTATAGGAATGACATGTCGGTCATTAACATCGAAATCACTCAAAATAATGAACTAGGAGAAAGGAGAAGAAGAATTTGTACAGTTTTGGAATTTAGAATAATCAGTAGAATTAGATAATTAATTATTAGAAAAAACAGAACAGATAAATTTATTCGTAAATTGACAATAGAGACTAAGTCATTAAATAGAAAATACTGAAGACTCCAAATTTAGAAACACGTTAACATACATAGATGCATTTATACTCGCAATATCCGTCTTTAAATGAAATTGAGGGTAGTGACTGTGAGAGAGATCAGAGTCGGGTTTATTTTCGAAGCTCTCAGATACCTGAGTTTTTATTAAGAACAAGAGATGAAGTATAGAAGATATATGCTGTTCTGTAAAGTGGAAACTGGAATCGAGAAAGATAATGTTGCAGAAATTAACAAAGAAATAGGACCGTGTACCAGTATAAGGCAACAAAGTACTGGTTGCTCCAGCTCCATCATCAGAGGTCACCAACTCAAAAGTTATGATGAAGGAGGAGTGGACGAGAATAATTCTTCGGGTGTCACTCCTTCTAGCATCTCCGAGGCAATATTGTTTTCCGCAATAGAGAGTAGGTTGGAGATACTATTTATGTAAGCGAAGGGCGAATAGGACGAGTAACTGAGCACAGGAGTATAGATGGATGTTTTATATATTTCGTGTCTTTCTAACGGTCCATATAACTAATATAATAATCGATTGGCACAGTCCACCTTCTCTTTAAATATATATATATATATATATATATATATATAATATATATATATATATATATATATATATATATATATTATATATATATATATATTATATATGTTATACTATTTTTACTCCTGTTATTTTCTGTGTATATTTTATATGAAATATTATTGTGGAATTTAGTAATACCATCTTAACATTTGAATGTTAAATTTTTGATCAAATTTTACATATACTGTATGTAAGAGAAATTTTATTTTTCTTAACAAAATGAATTTTCTTCCTTGTTTATAGTTTACTAAATGAATGTTAATTTTCAGGTCAAAATATGGTTCCAAAACAGAAGAATGAAACTTAAGAAAGAGTTACGAGCAGTGAAGGAAATCAACGAACAAGTGAGAAGGGAAAGAGACGAACAAGAAAAGATGAAGCACAGCCAGGACAAGGATAAATCTAAGGATGCCACTAGCAATGGTACCGGTAACGCGACAAACGGAACTCCAAATGGTACTGGCTCTACTCCCCCTCCGCTCAACGCTACCTCAGGGTCATCATCAGGCCCTCCACCGCCAGCAGGTCATGGGGGTCTTGGTGATGAAACCAAAATGGTAACCTAACGCCCTTTTGCAGTCTTTTAAATAAATGAAAGGGCGTATGGAGCTGCTCTATATGAGCTCGTGCCATCGTTTTTTTGTGGTCCAAATCCACACTTAAAACATTCAACTTCCGATTTTTATTTTATTTAAAAGAAAATATGAAAGGAATGAGTAAGCTTAAATATTATGAATAACCTTTTCTGTTCTAAGTGACTCTGTGCTAAATGACACTTCTTATGAATGTGAAACAAGAAGTTCATAGCAACGATGATTCATAGACGATTCAACCTCCCAATACACGGGATCTGAAAATGCAACTTACCAGACGATAATTTCAGTTCTTGTTCAAGTATCAAACATTAACCCTCTATGTAAAAGAAACATTCAAAGTAATAACATGAAACTTATAGTCAGTACAATGGCTATTTTAATACAGTGACAAAAGAAAGAAAAAAAAAAGTGTTATTTTTTTTTTTTTTTTTTTTTTTTTTTGCTAAAAAAAAAAAAAAAAAAAAACAACTACACTCAAAGAACTTAGGAGTAAATGAGAAAATGTTTTTGTAAATTACGTAAAAATGAAAAAAATTACAGTGCAGTTTGTATATTCTTTATTTATATTATTATATATATTGTTTTTATCCCCTTTTTGTAAATGATTTCTGTAAAGTATATTAATTTTTTTTATTTCATGTCAATTATTATTATTATTATTATTATTATTATTATTATTATTATTATTATTATTATTATTATTATTATTATTATTATATATATATATATATATATATATATATATATATATATATATATATATAATATATATATATATATATATATATATATATATATATATATATTATATATATATATATATATATATATATATTATATATATATATATATATTATATATATATATATATATATATATATATATATATATATAATACGTTACAGTAAATTTTTATCTCAACTAAAACGTCATTATTATTATTATTAATATTATCATTATTATTATTATTATTATTATTATTATTATTATTATTATTATTATTATTATTATTATTATTATTATTATTATTATTATTATTATTATTATTATTATTATTATTATTATTATTATTCTCTTTCTTTGCTCAGGGTAAATTTGTTTTAACTTTTATTTCAGGAGGAGGGCAAACAAGTGACAATTTTATACATGTTATAACGTGTTGTAATGCGTAATAATGGGTTGTATCTTCTGATTTTCATTGTGCAACTTTTCATAATAAGAACATTTACGCCATCCTTATCTTTTCCTAAAACTTGCAATACCGCTTTTAAAGAACAAGATATAATGTTTACAATGAAAATTTTAAAAAACAGAAAAATAGTAAAATGGAATTTTTTTTTTTTTTTTTTTTTTTTTTTAAACCAAGACTTCGTATATTTAGTGACTTGTTAAATGTAAAATGTTTTTTTTTTTTTTTTTTTTTTACCTTTATCTTTTTTTTTTTTTTTTTACATACACATACAAACATACATTAGAGTTACGGATTTCTTAAGAAAAAAAAAACAAAAACAAAAAAACGAAGAAAAATGTTAAATTATTTACAACAGATAAGCGAACATCCCTTCTTGGAGATATGTGAACAGTTTAAATAACATTTAAATACATCTTACCAGCGAGGTTTTTCCACGTTACTTAAAATAAATATTTAGAAACAGAGAGAAAAAAAAAAGGCAACACCAACTAAGCAAATACACTATTGAACAACATGATAAAGGGGGAAAGCGTAGAGGGATATATATATATATATATATATATATATATATATATATATATATATATATATATATATATATATATATATATATATATATATATATATTATATATATATATATATATATATAATATAATATAATAAAAATATCGATAAAATAGTATTTATAGTATAATATAATAATAATAATAATAATAATAATAATAATAATAATAATAATAATAATAATAATAAATAATATAATAATTATAATAATAATAATTATAATAATAATAATAATAATATATAATAATAATAATTATAATAATAATAATAATATTTATAATAATAATAATAATAATAATAATAATAATAATAATAATAATAATTATTTAAGACTTAGCTATCCCAAACCCATTAAATAGTATAATTAAATCTTAAAAGTTACTTAGGTTCATTAA
>SEYY01002563.1:150000-157500 GCA_009176605.1 Armadillidium nasatum
TCTGAGGTAGGTTTGTGTTGATTTATATTTAGGTGAAATTGCTGAATATTTTTTTTATTTTTTATTTCGTCTGAAATGTAATTTTAGTTTTAAAATTATAATGAAATACTTTTCCAACTTTAATGATTACTTTTAAATCCATTAATATACCTAATGATATCAATGTAAATATCTATGTTTCTTTTTTACAAGAAAATAATACTGAACCTTTCTTTAAATTTTATCTTTAAATTCTTTCTTTATCCCTTTGCTTAGATATTAGTAGTATAAAGTAATACTTCTCATTAGAAATGTTTATCTTTAACTCATTCTCCAGAATATAATGTTCTTTTATCACACAAAAACAATTAATTGGCCAATAGAAAATATTTTCGGTTTTTTTTTTTTTTTTTTTTTTTTATCTTTTGTTTTTAAAGGACTGTTTGCTTAAAGCCACTAATCCTGAAGAAGGATTGAGCTGAAGATAAGGAAGTTATAAAGTTATCTAATTCTTTCGAAGGATTCTTAATTTTATTGTTTTTTAAAACTTTATTTTTCCTTTTTAATTTTCAGAGAATTTTGATTACTTTGCCAATATTTTTGATTACTTACCAATGTGAAATACAAACTTAAATTAACTAAAATATAAAGATTAATTTTTATCAATTACAAAATTTAATCATATTATTAAAGCATATTTTTAATGTTAATATTTGATTTTTTTATATTAATTTTTTTTAATTTTAATATTGTCAGTAAAATCAAACTAAGAATTCTTGAGGTTTAACTGCAAGTTAATTATTTAAAGACATTTGAATTTTCACAGCTTCGAGTATATATATATATATATATATATATATATATATATATATATATATATATATATATATATATATATATATATATATATATATATATATATATATATATATATATATATATATATATATATATATATATATATTATTAAAGGTTATTCATGGAAATAACTGAAACTAATAAAATGGTAATTAAATCATTATAATTATACTGTAATTAAATATAAATTATAAAATTACAATTTATATCTACAAATATTAAAAAAAAATATTTATTCAAGAAATTTCTTTACTCAACACAAGAAAATTAAAACAAAAAATAATATAATTAAAAAAAAATAAAAAAATTTCTTTTAAATTTGTAAACATTCAAATACTTACTCTTTAATTTAGAGTGATCGCCGACCCACATAAGTCAACCACTTCTGACTTCTGCCAATTCATAAAAAAATAATGCCAGTGCCTCTTTTATATAAAAAGCTATTTCTTTTGGCACGCTCTAATAAAGTAATTCAAATAGAAACGGTAAAGAACTGTCATTGTATCAGGTATCAAAAACAGTATTTTAAACTATATATATATATATATATATATATATATATATATATATATATATATATATATATATATATATATATATATATATATATATATATATATATATATATATATATATATATATATATATATATATATATATATATATATATATATATATATATATATATATATATATATATATATATATATATATATATATATATATATATATATATATATATATATATATATATATATATATATATATATATATATATTATATATTTTATTATATTATATATATTTTTATTATATATATATATATATATATATATATATATATATATATATATATATATATAATATATATATATATATATATATATATATATATATATATATATATATATATATATATATATATATATTTTACCTCTGGTGTGCAAAGGTCAGAGGCCTACTAAAATTTCCACCAGAGTTAGAGAGAAAATCGGAAACTTGGTCAAATTAAAGACCGACATGTCTCGATACACGGCGTTTGAAGGTGTGTAAGTCATAGGAAGTTGGGAAAATAGATGAAGGGAGTGTGCTCCAGACTTTATCAGTAAAGTACATGTAGTATTGAGCATAGCATTAAGTCTAGGGTTAGAGAGCTGAACAGAAAAATAATGAAACTGTGTTGAAAGACGTGTTCGAACGAGCCCTTCTCATAGGAGGAGGTATGCGATGAGAGAGTTCAGAAGAGCAGTATCCATTGTAATATATATATATATATATATATATATATATATATATATATATATATATATATATATATATATATATATATATATATATATATATATATATATATATATAGGAGCTGAGAAGAATGAATATTAATTGGAAGATATAATTGAAGATATTTCTTGTCTATTTAGGTTACCTTCACCGGAAAGACTATACATGGAAGATACATTTAAGGACTGGTCAGATTCTCCCCATAAGAAATCCTTTGATGATATGACTGAAAAATAATGAGAGCTTTAAATCTTCGCTAATAGGTAGAGGTTTTTTTCCTAAAATCAGGATAAACAGGTATTTATTAAAAGATCTAGAATTAATTAATTAAACAAGAAATAAACATATATATATATATATATATATATATATATATATATATATATATATATATATATATATATATATATATATATAGAGAGAGAGAGAGAGAGAGAGAGAGAGAGAGAGAGAGATCCTATACAGGGTATAGATTTTCATTGATTTGATATGTGTCGTAGGTATAATACAGACTATAAAAATATAGCATTTATTATAGTATAAAAAATAAGAGTAAGAAAAACGTTTAAAATATGAATTTGTGATACAGTTTTTTTCTAATTATAATTGCTAAATAATAAATTTTAGGCAACAGCGAGTCTTCCTCATTCTGAATGTTTTCTATATGTATTTTATGTAATATAATGTACATAATAATTTGCATATATAATTTTTAGATATTATTATAATTTCTTTAAAATTATTTATAACGTATTGTTGAGTAGACAGTAATATTTATACATATTTGAGTTTATTTTTAGTATATATTTTATGTATTATTTTAATTGATATTTATAGTATTTTGTGTGTAAATATAATCGTTTTGAAATTGTGAATTTTAATTCAGGGTAAAGAGAATATTCAAGGGAAATATATGCATGACCTTTAGTTAAAAGGATAATTGCTAATATTGTGAATATATTTAACGTATATTCATTATACCCTTCCTAATTTTAAAGAAAGGTTAATCGATAATCCTCTGATGGTGATAATAATGAGTAAAATATAGAAAAAAAAGCGCCATTTTGGAGGTGACTTCGATATGACATCCAAATAACTGATGAAACATTTCAGAGGTTTGAAAATTTCTATTGTTATGACTCCGAAATGTTTTTGTTACATTTTTATAGTGAAATGTTTTATCCAACAGAGAATCAAATCCCTTTTTCAAATTTCAATCTTTTTAGGTGAACTTCCTTCTTATTTATTTTTTAGTTTACCATCCAATGAGTAAACATATTAAAGTGTTGTTCTATTGCTCTAACTTTTGTTTTTACCTCACTTTTCAAATCTATCCAAAGACGCTAAATATAAAAACATCTTTAATTCCTCTCTAATTTTAATCTCTTTTCCAACACTTTGCCTACTACTCTTCAGCATTTTGTTGAATCTTTTCTTGTGGTGTTAGAAATATCAAAAGCTATTGATATAGCACAAAATTTTGATTTCTTCACTTCTATCTTTCGGTATCCATTCATCATCCTATAACAGCCGCTGTTCATCCATGAAATATATCAGTAGATGTGCTCCTCATTGTTCTACTTTAACTCTTACTCTGTTTTTAATTTCTTTTAATGACTTTTCATCAACCGCTTCTTAAAACAAGGACTCCACTCTTCGATATTCTTTCATATCTGAAAAAAAACTTACATCACTTGATAGCTGAAGAAGAGGCCAGCCTTGGAAAAACTGACTCCTGATGTTTTTCCACATATATCATACTGGGAGAGGAAATTCAAGATAGCTTTCTATGTCTCAAGAACTTAAATCCTTTGTTCCTCTACTCGGTGAAATCTTCAGCACAACTATAACAGTATCTTTGTAAACATGCATCTCAAGCCTTCCTTTCTTTAATATAAATATATTCTCATTTGATATTTTTAAGTGTCATTTCTTGGAAGAATCATACTCTTCTTTCAATGAGCAGTCTTTCTAAAGGATATGAGTTCTAAGAGTCCTTTAAAACTTTTCACACTTCCCAAGTTACCTTCATTCTAAAAGATACAAAGATTGCATTCACAGAGTGAAGTATAGAAATCAAAGGTTTGTGGCAAACTTTATCGAAAACTTTGGTAAAAATATTAAATACAGAAGAGAAGAATACCAAGAATCAGATAGAGAGAAAGTAAATGGAAATATCAAAGGTGATCTGAGATGAGATTAAAAGATTGAATAGATTTTAAAATATTCCGGTTGAGAAAGTGACTTAAAATATTCTGGTTGAGATGTAATTTAAAACCTTTAGAAAGAGAGACATTAAAGCAATAGAGAAGAGTTTCTCAACCAAGGTTCACCTGGACGCCCAGTGGACCACAGAGGCTTTGAGGAGGTCATCAAGGAAAAATTTTTTATTTTCGGGGGTGCATAATATGAGTATATAGAGGTCCACATACGTAAAGTTAGTCCACAAACAAAAAAAGGTTAATAGTTACAAAACATAAAAGAGATCTTCCGTTTTCAGCCCAAGTTGCATAGATAGAAGATCCTGGTAAACAGGGAAGAAACAGTTTATTTACTTGGAAGCATAAGTTTTATAAACCACAGAATAATATCGTTAAAACCATACACTTTTTTAGCTTAAATCTCGGGTAGATCAGAAATTACATTTCTCTAAATTAGAGTGGTAGGCCAGCGTATATATATATATATATATATATATATATATATATATATATATATATATATATATATATATATATATATATATATATATATATATATATATATATATATATATATATATATTATATATATTATATATATATATATATATAAAAGCTGTAAGAGCTATGTGGATTTAAGTCTTTGTTTTTGCATAATAAATTAAATACCTTCCATACTTATTTATTAATACGTATCCATTATCAAGTTAAGAGTCGTAAATTTACATTGCAGAAATACAAGAAATCCCATACGAGATAAAATACCTTTCTTAAATAGCTATCTACAGTGTACTTATATTATATATATATATATATATATATATATATATATATATATATATATATATATATATATATATATATATATATATATATATATATATATATATATTATTTTTATCTTTCTAGCGCGCTCGAAATTAGGGAGGCCACACTGAGTTGAGGAAGCCCGCTAGGTCTGCAGGTCGTAGTCACAGGTCCTTTGGAGATGTATTTGTTACTGTGCTCTGTTTCGGTAGCATGGTGCATCCGAGAAGTAGATGATCAGTTGTTTCTGGCTCTAGTTGACACTTTTGGAATGTTGGGATGTAGTGTTTATGTATTTTTAGCCGATATTCATAAGCCTGTAATTTAGATGATGTGCCATCCTAAATCTTGTTAGTAATATTTTGGTATTGTGTAAGTTTGATTTGGTAGGAGGGTGTACGTTGATGACGTGGTTGGGTTATAGACTCTTTAAATATATATGTTGCTACAATATAAAGCTTGAGATGGTGGTTGGAATCTTGGTCGTTGTCTTGTGTGGTCCTGCAGGCTTTAGTGGTAGAGGTGTGCTGGGTTAGCAGTGGAATAAAATTGTGTTCCTATTGGTCCAAATGATCACGTACAAGAAGGATTTTTGTTTCATAGTATAGGCATTATAATTCTGCAGTCTATTATAATTCAGACAGCTGAATTCTCTGTACAATTTGAGGATGCATAGTTGAATGTTCGTCATACGAATCATGTATATACTGTGTCAAAGGAGGTTGATTCATCGCTAAAATCATTTTGTGAGAGGGTACGAAAGATACTTAAATATGCCGAGTATATATCAGAGGTCAATACCCTTTGATGGTAGAGTTCCATTCAACATGTTTTTAGTTCAATTTTCTTGCATTATTCAAAATATTCCATTTATTTATTTAAGGTAAAGTAAATACTCGTATATTTAATTGCACAAATATGCATTCTTTTAATCATTTCAATATTTCTTGTTTTCTGATGATCGAATAAAAATTAGATACTTTATATCTTAAAATAATATATATATATATATATATATATATATATTATATATATATATATATATATATATATATATATATATATATATATATATATATATATATATATATATATATATATATATATATATACGCTTTTAAAGAAAGGTTCTGTGAAAACATTACATTAAAATAAATATATCTTCTATATTCTTAATCTCCTAAAACCATAAAATGGTAATGTAAATCTTTAACTTTTCAGATGGCATCTGAGTGCCCTCATCAGGCAGCAACACAAGAGCAAGTCTTAATCTGCTTGAGAAGATTTTGGGAATTAAGATATTAAAAGACCAGAGATTCAAGAGCTCAACAGACTGAATTTTCATTGGTTTTCAAGTCCACTTTGAGTGTGTGACAATTTTACTTTAAGCTTTTATTGTATAGGCTTTTATTTTCTTTATCATTTTATATATATTAAATATTATAAGTTGATTGGATATCAATATTGACATATTTGGAATGCATTAAGTATTAAGTAATGTAATTATGTAAGTTTTATTGGAATTTTTCTTTTCGGTGTTTTGGTCAAATGGTCTTTGGATAGGATTTTACTTGTAATTTTTTGAGAATTTTATCAAAAAACTTTCGGTACTGTTACGTAAGATACTTACTCTTTTTTACGTACTTTTGTATCTTAGGTACTTATAACACCTTCCCCCAGGTAGGACTAAGTCCTGTCAGTGGGATCTTTCGAGGAAGATCCCTCGGGTTTCAAGGGCGGATACCGCTGGCTGGGCCAGGAATCGCGGATGCCGGAGATTATTCCCATCAGTGGCAAGAGCATTCCACTGATGTACTCGTTTAACGACTGAGTCATTATCTATATTCAAAAAAAAAAAAAGTGAATATATTTTTCCTCAATCATCTCATAATATTTTTAACACTTTTTATCATTTCATTATTTGTTTATTTATTTATTTTTGATTTTTGAAAATTCATGTATCTATTCATGTATCCACAATTAACAGACCTAAAAGTGTTTCAGTATCTTATTATGTGTCTACTACACATATTAAACAGGTACTGAATCCTGACATAATAATAATAATAATAATAATAATAATAATAATAATAATAATAATAATAATAATAATAATAATAATAATAATAATAATAATAATAATAATAATAATAATAATAATAATAATAATAATAATAATTTGGCTCAGAATTTCTTCAACTGCAAAATTAATTACATTCCGTAAACTTAGTAGAATAAAATTTAAAATTAAAAATAATAATAATATTTCTGCAAAATAAAAATACAAACTTTCCCAAATATTTATTATTATAAAGACTATTTTACTTTTATAGAGCGAAGAACTAATGAAACAAATTACTCTGGAATCTATATAT
>SEYY01002563.1:162500-172500 GCA_009176605.1 Armadillidium nasatum
ATATATATATATATATATATATATATATATATATATAATATATATATATATATATATATATATATATATATGCAGTGCAGACCTAACTTAAATGAAGTTTCTCATTCAGAAAACATTTAATTTTGAAGTAAAAATTTTAATCTTGAAGGATTTTTACAATGTTTTTGCTCTGTTATTTTTAAATCTTACTGCCCTTAAGGGACTTTGGTAAGTCTTGTGTGGTGGCGCTTGATATATTCAAGGCTTTTTTTGACCGGGTATGATATGTGTCGCTTCTCTCCTAGCTCTTTTCCTTTGGTTTTCCTCCTTCTCTTTGCTTACTCTTGTCTAGTGTTCTCTCAGATCTGCTCCCTCTTTTTCTTCTAGAGTTGCTTCTCGTCTTCAACTTTCTGATTCTATTCTTGCCGATCTGGATGGGATTTCCCGGTGGGGTCATAGCAACCTTGTGAAATTCAACTCTTTAAAAACTTAACTTCTTCACATCTCCCTCTCAAAAACACCTTCCAACTTTCCTATCCTTTTCGATGGCTCTCCCGTCTCATCTGTAAATAACATTAACATTCTTGGTCTAAACATAAACAATAAATTGTCTCGGAAACCACATATCACAATGGTTGCTAAAGCGGCCTCTAAGAAGCTGGGAATACTATTCAGGTTGCGAGAATTTTTTTCTTCTGAGCAGTTACTCCAATTATATAAGGCTCTCATCCGCCCTTGTATGGAGTACTGTTCTCACATTTGGAGGGCTCTAGCTCCTCCTCTTCCAATTTTCTTCTTCAAGGAGTTTAAAAAGGTCTTGACACTGCTGAATTCATCTTTGAAGTTCACCGTGGGACTAGGAAGCGAGACGGGAATTTGTCGTCGTCAATGGAACGCAAGAGTTTTTTTTCTTTAATCCTCTGAACGAGTTGTCAATGAAAAGGCGTCTCTCGTTTAGGTTACATCCGATTAAAGCAACAACGTTGTGATAGATTCAGATTCCATCATGCCTGATGAACAGCTGAAAAAGACCTAGGGGATGCTTCCTTTGATAAACTACTTGTATACTTTCATCTAACAAATTTTACTGCTCAAGTTTAGACGCCAAAAGTTTGGCATTGAATTTTGCGATACCAATATCTCCGATTAAGTCGTCGAGGTAGCATGGATTTCTCTCTTCAGCTGGAACTCTGGAAGTGTAATTTGAATCTCTTTGATATGCTATTTTTATCCAAACGAATAATGGTGTCCAGATTAATATTGCTAGAGAGAAATTTGAAGATGTCTGCCATGTAGAGATAGAAATTGCTACAAGCTGCCATATTTTTTGAGTAACGAACTTTAAAGTTTTCCTTTTCCTTCCATTTCACCCTGCAAAAGAAAAAAATAAAGTTGCGATTATTAAATTTTTTTTTATTATATTGGAGACAATACAGATGTATAAAATACTCTGGCAACATATCTATATATGATTTTCTTTCATTAACGTTGAAAACATAAAGAATTATACATTGGTTAGTAATGTTAGAGTTCAATGTATTTTAGAATATATTCATTCAGAATTCAATATATTTTAGAATATATTCATTCTCAGGATTTAACGGTTATTAGAGCTGAAAGTAGAAACCCTAATTAGTGAATAAAAATTGAGGAAAAGTAAAACTAAGTAGGTTAACTTTTTAAAAATTCAAGAAATGTAACAGTGAAAAGATTTTTCAGCTTATAAGAGATATTAGGAATGAACATTCAGTTAAAAAGCTCTAAAAGATAAAGGGATATTACTATAGTAATAAACTGTGATATGGATCTAAAGGCAAATTTTACTTTTTAGAAACCTTGCAATAAAACTAGAAAAATTTAGGTAAATAATTCCAGATGCAAATTTGATTGAAGTTTTAATATGTACTTCAACAGAAGTTCGTTCCACTTAAAATAAATATTATATAAAATGGAGATCATTTCATAAAAGATAATAAAAAGAAAATAAAAATATTCAGCCAATTGAACAAAATATTTTTATATATTTTATTTCTTAATAGGAACGAACTCGTCGACTGTACTTTACTTCACGATAGGGTACAAAATATTTTTATATATTTTACTCTTTTCCTATTTTGATGAGGTATTCAACGAAAGATATCTTTTTAAACTATTTCATTTTCTGAGATAAGCTTTAAAATTGGTTTAGAAGGAAAAGTTTTTCTTTAGGACTCTCGTTTCAAGCACTCAAGAAAAAAAACATTCTAATGAATCAAACTCCAAATGGAGGGTCTTTTAAAACAATTTTTAATTCTAAGACATATTCAAATCGGTGTAGCACATAAAGTTATCTTCCTTTCAAAAAAGTTTTCATATTACTTCATAGATTTTGATTCACGGAAAACTGGATAAAGATTTTTAAAATCTAGAAAAGGGATTAAACATTGAACAGATTTAGAAACTTTCTTTGTTTGAAATTTGTATACAATTGATTTGTTTTAATTTCATAGCGAAATGAAAATTTGTAAAAAAAATTAAAAATTAATGGTTTAATGGATAAATGCTTCTGTTGATTCAATGATTATGTTCCTTCCACAAAGAGAACTTTAATCATACATCCGAGTTTTGTTTAAAAAGTTATTGAAATAGCAAGCAAAAAAAAAAAAAAAAAAAAAAAAAAAAAAAAAAAATATCGAAATATTAAAATCAATAGCGCTGCAGTTGGAACGTTAAAATCGATCAACACAACTCTTGAAAGGGGTGGCAATGTTTGCAAATGACTTGTAAATTCCTCATTACTTTATCTCACGTTGCTTACCAGGCAATGCTTCAAGTCTTCGGGAATTAACCAATTATTCAGTGTGGTGGAGCGACACATCGTTTATGAAGATACCTTAAGAGAATTTAATGGACGATGGACAGAACGAGAGTATGACATGGTATAGTCTCCTCGAAATGCAGACTTAAAGACGCTATATAATTTGCTGTAGGTTTTGGAGAAAGACAAAATAACCCTTTGCCTCCAAACGGTTGTTCACTTTAAAACGGCAGTCAGAGACTACTTCTTCGATATATATATATATATATATATATATATATATATATATATATATATATATATATATATATATATATATATATATATATATATATATATATATATATATATATATATATATATATATATATATATATATATATATATATAGCTTGGTTCAAAGCGTGAACAGTGGCATGTAAATATATATATTTTTTGTGTATACATGGCTGTTGCGATTACATAATTAATCGTTTAAACCAGGGTAGCGGAGCCGGTAACATTTTTTTTTGCCTGTCTCATTATTACAAAATATGGAGCTCCGGTTACATTCTGCGACTCCGACTCAATCCCATTATTTTACAGCAAAAATTTTTGGGTACAGCAAGCACCAGCTAAGTATTTTTTTTTCTACTCTACTGAATATATAAAGACAAAATATATTGAAACGAATTACATTTAGGCCTTTATCTTGTCTTTATATATTCAGTAGTCAAAAGGCTCACTTGGTCCTTACAATTAACCCCCCCCAACCCCTCCAAAAAAAAAAAAAATCCATGCTCCACCCAAAACCTTCCCACTCAGAAACTAAACCTCTGCACCTCTGCTTTAAACAGTGTAAAATAAAGATAAATTTTTAATTAATCCGAAAGTTAATTTATAAATGAAAGGAATGAAAGACAAGTCCTGTAAAATCAATCACCCGAAATTTCCAAATATGTGCTTTATAAATAGGTTTTATACGACACATTTTTAGGTTTGTCTAAACCTGAAGAAATTTTCAGTATCTTCAATCATACAACTTTCAGACGCATGGCCACTTCTTGCTTTTAAAATATAAAAATTACTTAAAAGTTCACATAATTGTATTTTTTGTACAAAACTATGCCAGACGTGCAATAAAAAAAAAAGATTTTTTAATATAGTAATTATAATTTTCTATCTGTAAAAACTATCAACTTGATATCAGTTCGGTAGGGTGGTAGTAGCAATTTCATCAATTCGCTCTATTATTTGCAATTTTAATGTTACATATTTAATCTGGTAACTACTTGTTATATGCAAAATTAAGTAGTATATATCATGTCTATCCATTGAGGAAAAGCTATTGTCCAAACCTGTTCCATAAGCGTATGTGTCATGTCTATCCGTATGTATCATGTCTAAGCGTATGATACATGTCCCTCCGTTGAGGAAAGGGTATTGTCAAAGTCTGTTCAAAGACAGTGCGTAAGTCATATATTTTTTAAAGCTATAAGTATATAAAGGGAAATTACATAATGACTTCTTATTTATATTACCTATAATTATGAATGGGAAGTCACTCTAACAACCGCTATTAATGGTAACAAATTATAGTAATTAAGAATCTTCGTGATAAATACATTTCACAAAATGTTTTTATGTGATAATTAAAAATTATTTGTATTCATTATATTCACATGAGCATAAGATAAGCATTTAGGTGTTGGGAGCAAAATGAAAACACGAAACCAATCTTGTTTTAATTTATTGAATTTACTGCACGAGTCATATATATATATATATATATATATATATATATATATATATATATATATATATATATATATATATATATATATATATATATATATATATATATATATATATATATATATATATATATATATATATATATATATATATAGCGATCCGTAGCTCAGAGGTAGAAAACACTCTCCTTTCTAGCAAGCGAAGAGATCAAGGTTCGAGACTGGTTGGGATGGGAGAGTTCGAGCAATTCTTTCTTCACGCTTAACTTTGTCTCACCCTGACGTAAATGAGTATATTGGAAACGTGCTTGTTACTAATGGAATAGGTTCCCGGCATCCACGATCAGAAATTTGTTCGTTATAAGGGAAATCGCTACATACAAAATATTTTTGAATTCTGTAAATGGGAAGGTGGTAGGTGTAAAATATACACATACCACCTTCGACGCTGCATACTCTATAGAGAATATACAGTATACTATTTCGTATAAAAAAATTAAAATATTTTAATTAATTTTTATTGCTCTTCAGATAATAGTAAGGGTTATGTTATTATAAAATTTAAAAAATACCAAAATAGGTATTATTTTAGATGGCATCAACTAAGAGCAGACTACCTTATTTCACACAAATCTTATTTTTTCGTCTTACTCTTTAAAAAAATTATTTTTCCATGTCTAAAAAAGACGTTTCATTTTTCTAGTTTGAGGGTCCCTTTAAGATAAACCCTCGATGATTTAAACTTCAAGCTGACAGCATTCTGAGATGTGGGGGATGGGCCTCGTCTATTTATTCGGGATATCTGCCAAAGGGCACGACTGTTAACTCCGATCGTTATTGCAAAACCCTCCAGAAATTAAAAAACCGCATCCATCGAATAAGACCAAACCTTACTTTTTTCCTCCTGCATCATGACAATGCTGACCACACTGATGTTCCCAGACGCTACAACGCTTGAACTTCGACGTCTCTGATCACCCACCCTACAGTAGATCTGACCCCCAGTGATTTTCACTTATTTCCAAAAGCAAGTGGAGAATCTTTTTGATGCTGCTCATGCAGATGCCTTGAAGATAGTAAATTCAGAAGATAAAGTTTTTTTTTTGCTCAGAGTAAACCATGCAGAAAAAGAAGAATAAGTAGAATCGACATGGTTCTGGCAAAAAAAAAGATAAACTGAACGACAAGATAGAGCTGAACAAAAGTTACAGCTTTCCAAAAAAGGAAGCCGCTGTGTAATCTGTAGTAGGGACAACTATTCCACTATTCATAATTCCAGTCATGAAAAGAATGAGAAGGTCTATGTAGTTGTTGGTCAGCAAAAATCTCTAAAAAGTAGAAAGGTGAAGAGTGATACAACTAATATTTTTACTTCTTCTTTAGCATTAACTTTGGACAGGATTATCTTAACCAATAACAAATCGCGCAGCAAAATATTTTTGCTTGTTCTTTAGGACATGATGTAAACTAGATAAACGGCTGTCTGTCCTCCATTCAAATATACTGGGCTGAAAAATAACGCCTGTTCTGCCGTAAAGCTTTCATACACTGCAGATTTTTTCTGTCAATGAAACATGTCGATGCTACTTATTCTTCTTTTTCTGCATGGTTTACTCTGGGCAAAAAAAATTTGTCTCCTGAATTTACTATCTTCAAGGCATCTGCATGAGCAGCATCAAAAAATTCTCCATTTTCTTTTATAATTTTCCTCTCGATCTATTTGGCTAGCAGAACGTCAAGTCTTTCCTCTTTCTTCACTAGTTCGGATTCTTTGTATAACTTTTTTTCCATTTTTCTTTTGATATTATCCTTTCTCATCTACGGAATCTGGTCCTTTTCCAGAATCTCTAAACCATTTCGGTAATTTCAGTTGTTTCATCCTGAAAAGAATTCTTCCTTTGGTGAAGTGGCTATAAAATTACAAATAGAACTTTATTTAATTAAGCTTTCGTACGCCAGGTCAGCTTGGGTGTCTGAATTCCGTAGAGACTCGTTTTCCTTCTGGATCGTAGTGGTGGACCCACGTTTCGTCTCCCCCTCCCTTTACAATGTTTTGAAGATATTAATCGCTCTCTCGACGATAACAGTATAGAATTTCATTAGCAATTTTGACCCGTTGTTCCCTCATGTCTGCTGTCAACTACCTTGGCACCCAACCAGCACAAATTTTTCAATACTTTAAATCCACAATTATTCCTTGAACACGGTCTTTCGAATTTGCAAGCATGGAAATAATTTCGGACTTTTTAATTCGTCGATTTCCCCGAATAAAGTCATCAACGAAAGAATGATTTTGGATGATGGTCACTGTAATGGAGCGGTCACTTCTCGGAGAACCATGAATCGACATTTCACCTTTATTGGAAAGAGTTGCTTTACGGACCCATCGATGAACGTTGCTAACATTCATAGTGTCCGTTCCATACACCTCGAGCAAACAACGATGAATTTCAGCCACATCCTGTACACCTTCGACATGCAAAAATTCAATCATTGCAAGTTGCTTCAACAAAGTATGACTATTTTAACTTCCATTTTTCTATCATTTCACAACAGAAAAACTAAATAACTATACCGTTCCCGTGTCAGATCCATTCTACAAGCTTTCGAACGCAGGTCTGAACATATACTTGTATCCGTTGACTAGCAACGCATCAACAGGCGTTATTATTGAGCCTGCCCTTGTGTAATATATATATATATATATATATATATATATATATATATATATATATATATATATATATATATATATATATATATATATATATATTACACAAGGGTGGGCTGAAAAATAACGCCTGTTGATGCGTTGCTAAGCAACGGATACAAGTATATGTTCAGACCTGCGTTCGAAAGATCGAAGCTTGTAGAATATATATATATATATATATATATATATATATATATATATATATATATATATATATATATATATATATATATATATATATATATACGAATGGTAAGACTCGATAAATAATGCAGATGAATAATCGATTTCTTTTTCTGCAGCAAAAAGACATTACCCATAATCTTGATTTAGACGAATTATAAATTACTTAAATGTACGAAATGATTTCAATTTGAGTAATAAATTCTGAAATTGATGTGCTTTACTCTGTTATTTCACAAAGAAGGTGAATATATTAAATTGAGTTATTATTACCATATATGAATATAAATAGGAACCAAATTGCACAATTTCTTTAAAAATTATATATATATATATATATATATATATATATATATATATATATATATATATATATATATATATATATATATATATATATATATATATATATATATATATATTTATATATAATTTTTAATTAAAAAAAATGCATTATAAATTCATACTAGCACATACATCGAACCCATAAATAAAAACAAATATTTTTTTTATTTATTTTTTTATTTATTTTATTTTTTTTTTTTTTTACTAAAGCTTAAAAATCTAATATGTGGCATACTCCTAAAAGATTTTTTAAAGATTTAGCTATATGCCAACACACTTAGTATCATATATATATATATATATATATATATATATATATATATATATATATATATATATATATATATATATATATATATATATATATATATATATATATATATATATATATATATATATATATATATATATATATATATATATATATATATATATATATATATATATATATATATATATATATATATATATATATACAGTGTGTGTGATCTTGAACTCCAGTGCACCTCATTGGTGAATAGTTCATCTTATTCGAACTTGAATACACAAACGGCCCCAGATTACTTTCGACCTTACTCAAGATTTCCACATGCATGTCCTGTATATGCTTTATTCATCCTTTACAACTAAATGAAACATTTCATAAGCGCACGCATCCTTTCTTATCCAGTCCTCATCCACTCATCCTTCCAATATCCACATAAGCTAATCCACCTTTGACTATTTTGTAACTTTGATGCTACAAACAAATCGAACTTATGTTTTCACTTCTTTAAAATTTTCATTTGAATGACTATTACTTTGTTAAGAACTGTACTTTAAAATGTTTGGAACGCACTATCAACGTGATTCTCTCCCTAGTGAACATGAACTTTCTATTTCTTATCATCAACTAAAACTCACGATCCTTGGTTTAACTCTTTGTCGAAAGAGAGATAACTTAAGGAATTACCTTTCGAATCTTTCTCGCTATCAAACTGTTGCATTACTTTCTTTCTACTATCATTATTACAACAAATGCTGCTCCTTCAAATTCTTTAACACCAGACTTCATGAGACTCGTCTGTCTTCAGAGTCTCATTCTCTGTCTCTTTTCAGTTCTTTGACCACAGAAAACTGTTATGTTAATTCCTTTATGTACTCTGCAGACAAAGACTGAAACATTCTTCCTTCTATTTTCCCTATCTTCGTTCACCTATAGTTAACCAAATCAAAAACATTTACCAACTACAGTGGATGTTGTGTAAATATTTGGTCTTTTTCACCAAGTGATTATATATATATATATATATATATATATATATATATATATATATATATATATATATATATATATATATATATATATATATATATATATATATATATATATATATATATATAATAAAATATGTGTGTGTGAAGAGAGAGAATGGGATACAATAGACCGAAAACAAAAGAGAAAGGAACAAGATAGAGACAATGAAAGAGTGAGATAGTTCCTAATTGCGAATATTAATCTAAGATGCAAAACGCCTGAATTGAAATTTATTACGGGAAGAATCGCATTTATAATTCAGGATGCCTTAAATGTTGCAGAAAGCAAAGCTCTCGTAAATTCCGTCTCTGCATAACTTAGAGAAACTAAATCTTAACTGTTTATAAATAGAAAACTGAAAGGAAAAAAAAAAAATTTAAAGTAATTTAACGAAAAATGTTTGAGTAATAAATTTATTAATATAAAAAAAAATACTGTAAATGAAACTAAAAAATAAACATAACACACACACACTCATTATATATATATATATATATATATATATATATATATATATATATATATATATATATATATATATATATATATATATATATATATATATATATATATATATATATATATATATATATATATATATATATATATATCTATATATATATCTATGTATATATATATATATATATATATATATATATATATATATATATATATATATATATATATATATATATATATATATATATATATATATATATATATATATATATATATATATATCATCTTTAAGGCTTTACCCTATCTGTAAACTGATTTTATTCCAATTTATACAGTTTTCAAAACGCCCTGGTCTCCTAAACCTCTTGCATCTCCAACAGCTTTCCTTGGTGTAAATGATTTCTTTAATAGGAGCATGGTATCATTTTTTAATGGTCTAAAAATCAGCATAATTTGCATAAAAAATCCGTTTTGTTAATAAGAAACTTGAAAAT
>SEYY01002563.1:177500-203909 GCA_009176605.1 Armadillidium nasatum
GCCATGTAATGTAATACCATTACAAAATACTACTTCGTAATAAAAATAAAGTTTAAAAGAAGCAACTCAAAATATAATAATAATAATTATATATATATATGTATATATATATATATATATATAATATATATATATATATATATATATATATATATATATATATATATATATATATATATATATATATATATATATATATATATATATATATATATATATATATATATATATATATATATATATATATATATAATATATATATATATATATATATATATATATATATATATATATATATATATATATATATATATATATATATATATATATATATATATATATATATATATATATATATATATATATATATATATATAGTATATATATATAATATATATATATATATATATGTTTCTGCATAAAAACAGTTGTGTTAGATACCCAATTGTTGTTAAAATGTATTGAAATATCACAAACATTATACTGTGAGTTTTAAAAGTACAAGTGTTTTATGGTAATTCTAATATGCTTTTTACGAAATTAATATCCGTTTTCATCTGTCACATTCAGACTTTTATGTCCACTTTTCCATGTTATGTTTAAATGTTTTATAATAATAAAAGGAAAAAGATTATCTAGTATTTTATTTTACAAAGTTACTTAAATTTACTCTCCAAAGCAGATAGCGATATTATACCAACAACAACATTTTTCACTTTCAAAAGAAAAAGTATCCAACAGATGGCGCTGATCAACGAACATTACAGGAAGAAAAACATCCATTTTGAACACTCCATATGAAGCGATAAGACACAAAGTGTATTGTGCACATTTTAACGTTTGGCGTCAAAAGGCTGGGTAAATAGTTCATATTTATTTTGTTATGCAAGTGGAACGTTTGTGAAAAAAAATAGAAAACGAAATATAACAAAGAAAAGAAATATAACCGCTTATAAGGCTTATTTTGATATACAGATTGGACACCAAGTCAAGAAATGAACCCATCATAAAGTTTATTATGTGTTGAGCAGCTATGGAAATAGACAGGATGCAAGATAACTTCTCTACCATTTGCTATTCCAATAGTATAGAGCGGAACCAGTAAGTCACGATGACTGTGATTTTTCCTTAAACCAGTAAAAGGCTACAACGAGAAAACCATGAAGAACATTATCTACCCAACTTCTCAGTCTGCTTTCAGACGTACTTTTTCAGCAATCCAGTAAAAAAAAAGTAAAGAACAAAGGTTTACAAAGTGAATGAAATGACCTGGCCCAGAATCTAAATCTCCAAAAGAGAGTGTACAACTTTTAGGTTCAAAACCGAAAGAATCTACTTTCTGCAGGAACAACTTTAATACGATCTGAGTGTATCGCTACATGGGTACAAAAGCCGAAAAATTGAATGTTGCCTTCATTTCAGAAGGTTCTGTAACATAATGGTTACATTTTCCTCTCGGTACCAGTTGCTCATTCAGTACATATGATGGAATTTTATGAAAATCTTTTGGTTTTCCTTAATAAGATATCAGGAATACAACTAACAAATCTATGATTTTAAATTTTTAACAATGAAAATGCCATGGTTTAAATGTAAATGGGATAGTAGAGCTTTTAAGGCTTAGGGAAAACTGACCTAAAAGAGAAAATCTGATTCCAGGACAGGAACGAAAGAACGTTTTTCGCCCAAACCTGGATCCGGAAAATGTACTCTTAAGACCCTTGCATATTAAATAACGGTTGATGAAACATTTTGAGAAGGAAATGAATAAATCTGTGAAAGTTTTGAATATTTGAATGTTTTTTCACGTTTACAAGATGCGAAAATCAGGAGTATTTGCTAAGCCGGATATAGGCGTTTAATGAAACAATGAATATAGCAGAAAAAAAGCATGTATTAGTTTTAGAAATGTCACTGAAAAGTTTTTAGGCAATAACAAGGATCTTAATTACAGAGCCATTTGTTAGAACTGTTACAAAAATTTAAAAACCTGTGTTGCAACATGAACTTGAAAATTCACTTCCTCTATGGACTCTCACCAAGACTATTTTCCAGAAAATCTTGATGTGGTAAGTGAAGAACAAGAAAGATTTCACCAGACAAAAAATGTATGTTAAAAAAGGGAATTCTCTGTCGAATAAATCAGCATACAAGAAAGACGTTATATGCTCGTTTAAACCAGAAGGATATTAAAATAATATTGCTTTGTATAAATATATTATGCCAATAACTTTGTTTTTCATAAAAGTTATGTTTATTGGCTTTGCATAGATCTTCAATAGTTTTTTTTATTGTATTTTTTATTAGGACGTTGAAATAATGGAAAATTTCCTGATTTTGTTCCCGACTATGATATATCCTTACGTGGTAGCGAAAATTGAATGTCAATTTTGAATTAAAGCATAGGAAAGAAAATCTAAATCATTTACATCAATGTAAATCCCAGTTAAAAAGTTAACTTTTGTACGACTGTGTTATGGTTTTCAATATTCATTTTCTAACTTTGATAAACAACGAGAGTGTTTTATCTAAATGAAAGTCGAAAAACAATAAACAGTGTTTAATATGGAAAAAAATTGTATTTATTTTCACACAATAATTCTAGTGTCAAGAATAAGCGTACTGCATGAATTTTTACTGCCATCATTATTTATGCAAAAAAAAAAAAAAAAAAAAAAAAAAAAAAAAAAATTTGAATAAATATTGCAACTTTACTTGCTTTTCTAGTTTTTTACTCGGCTTTTAATAAATCTTGCGTTAAGCATGATTTGTCGTGATATACAATGATAATTATCCAAATCTTTTGTAATATATATATATATAATATATATATATATATATATATATATATATATATATATATATATATATATATATATATATATATATATATATATATATATATATATATATATATATATATATATATATATATATATATATATATATACTTTTTACATTCTTGCTCTTGTTGGGTGGTGCCCGCCACAATTCCCTCAAACACACTCATTCCTACCTCTCATTTCTCCTCACTACCTCCCTCCATCTCACTCTGTCCTCCGCAAGTTTGCTACCCTCTTCTAAACTCAAATTCCTTCCTCCCCCCTATTAATAGTAATAATAAAACATTGAAGGACAAAATACATTTGAATTCTTTAGTAATCTTAATTAATGAATAATCAATATTAAGTTCAGATTTGAAATTACAATTATGCAAACCCTTCACGATCCTTATGTCCAAAGAATCAATAGTTGGCAGAAATCTTGAACCTATCATGCAAATTGGGAGGTCATTTTCGAATGCATGTCCTGAAACAGGTGGACATTTTCTCTGAAGCAATGCCTTCAGTTGTGTGGTCATTCTTCAGTTCATGCTCTCAAATTAATGATCATTCTCTGCAGCATACTTTCAGATGTATGGTCATCCTCCAATGCACGTCTTCAAATGAGTGCGTCATTCTTCGATGCGTCTCTTCAAATGGTTAATATTAAGGGGATGATAAAGATAAATTGGTTCTCTAAGATTTTCGAAAGTATTTACAAATCCCTAATTGAAGCTGCAGACCCGTCTTGGCATCGCAACTATCACACATACCCTAAATACTTTTTTTTTCAAGAAATGTGGAATCCTACCTTTATGATTAAAATAAATAAAAAAAAATCGAAGAAAGAGAAACTATGCAAATGGAAAGGAACGATACAAATTATAATTTTTTAGAAAGTAATTAGCTTAAGCATTAACGGACGGTAAACTTAATATTTAAATTTGTTTTTTTAGGAACGTAAACGTAACATTTTTTTTTACAAAAATCATTCGTAAGATAACAAACCATTTTGTAGGATACAAAATACAAAATACAAAATACAAAATACAAAATACAAAATTAAATTTAGTAAATCAACTCGAGTATCGGATTTTTTCATGAAAATCTTCCCACTGGGGACCAGAGTAAATATTTTCTCGTTAAAAGAATATATATATATATATATATATATATATATATATATATATATATATATATATATATATATATATATATATATATATATATATATATATATATATATATATATATATATATATATATATATATATATATATTATATATATATATATATATATATATATATATATATATATATATATATATATATATATATATATATATATATATATATATATATATATATATATATATATATATATATATATATATATATATATATATATATATATATATATATATATATATATATATATATATATATATATATATATATATATATATATATATATATATATATATATATATATATATATATATATATATATATATATATATATATACTCCAATAAACATAAAAGAAGCATTTTCATTTCAGATGTGAGAAAATAGCACTCTCTCTTCGGACTCTGGAAACAAAGACTAGTGCTTGGTATCTATCATCGAGCTTAAATATATCCTGGAAATCACTTTGGATGTTATCCAAATTTGTATGCATGAAGTATTTAATATAATGGTCGAAAGTTCCGGCAACAATGCCTTGATTGTATATTGTCTTTTTTGCTTTTTTTATCTTTTTTATTGTTTCAAATGTGAAAGTCAGTGAATTAATGGCTACTATATTGGAAGTTCTGTAAATTGTTTATTATTTCTATTAGGTCTAAAACAGCAGATTTGCAAGTAGTGATATATATATATATATATATATATATATATATATATATATATATATATATATATATATATATATATATATATATATATATATATATATATATATATATATATATATATTATATATTTATATATATTATTTTTTTTTTTTTTTCATTTTTTTTTTATTTTTTTTTTTTTTTTTTTTTTTTTCAAATCTTCCTAAATAATTATTAATATATATATATATATATATATATATATATATATATATATATATATATATATATATATATATATATATATATATATATATATATATATATATATATATTATCCCTTTGAGTTCATCCGATCACATTCTTATCTCTGTTTCTTGTTCTCTCTCTCTCTTCAAACTCTTCCTAAAAAAATGGTCCCAGCCTTAGGCAAAGAGACGTTTCTGGCACTTCGGTGCTGCTAACTGGTCTGATTTGCGGTTGTACTTCTCTGATTTCCCATGGAATGATAAATGCTTCCGTTGGAGGGGTTCATCGGAATATGCTGAGTGCATAACCGTCGTGATTCACTCTGTCATGAAGGCGCACATTCCATATTCATTTTTTTCAACTAAATCTGACAAACTTTGGTTTAACTCGTTTTAGTGCTACCCGCCTCAGGAAAGCTGCCTTCAAGGATAACCGTCGTCTTCAAACCCAAGAAACTCATTCAACTTATATTCATCCTGGAATCGTGCAAAATATTCTTCGTGACAAAAAAGCTTTTTCCGTCGTAAATGCAAGAATCTTTCTAGTTCTTCTTCCTCGCCCTTTCTGGCATTTTGTAAAAATTTCAACTCTAATTTTGCTTCTTCCTCTTTTCCTCCCCTCCTTCGTCTATTTCGCTTAAACATTTGCCTCTATCTCTACCTAAGACGACTACGAAACTATACATCCTCCTCTAATCCCCTCTTACTCATTCATACCTAAAATTGTAATTTCTTCTAAAGATGTCTTTTCTTCTCTCTGAACTTAACACTAATAAGGCATACGGTTTGATGGTATTCCTCCTGGGGTTCTCAAACTTGTATTTCTGAGCTTGCACCCTGCCTATTAACACTATTTCGACTCTGTCAGTCCACCTCGACCTTCCCTTCTTGTTGGAAACGTGCATTAATTTAGCCTGCTCTGAAAAAGGAAAGACTTCTTTCAACCCTCTTAATTATCGTCCAATTTCTTTAACCTCCGTTCTTTCAAAAAATTTCGAATCTATCTTTACCAGAAAGATTTAGAATCACCTCAACTCTTCTAATTTTTCTCTGATCACCAGTATAGCTTTCGTAAAGAACGCTCTTCTGGTGATATTTCCATTCTTTCTGACTCTTGGTCCTCCGCTCTTCGGTGCTTCGGTGAATCTTTTGCTGAAAGATAGAGTCGGGCACAAAGTTTTGATTTCCAAACTTTCCTCTGTCGAAATCTATCCTCTCAGATTTCCTTTCTGCTCTTTGCTAACCGCAAATCTATAAAAGTGGTGTTCCTTTGGGATCTGTCCTATCACCAGCTCTATTTCTACTTTTAATTAATCACCTTCTCTCTAGTATTTCATCACCTATCCACTCCTATGCTAATAACTCCACACTTCATTGCTCCTTTTAATTTGAAAGACTTTACCGGGTTTGAACATAATCGATATTGGGGAAAAAGGGGGGGAGGGGGTTTTAATCAACCCTATAAACATTTTGTGGTTTGCTAACAGCAATGATTAACCATTATGAACCTTAGTAACCTATGTGTACTTTCATCACCTGCTCCTCCGACTCCAAATCCATTAAAATAAAACTTAAAAACAGATTGAGGAGGAAAATTATCCCAAAAAATCGAAAACCCCATTAAAATAACCCATAAATCTTCATGTGTAAGCATATTTCTTGCAACATTAATTGCAACATTAATTGCTTATTTCACCCTTTAAATACCCTCAGGGACCTTCCTGACCTTGCAATATTCAATAAATAGCCTCAGGTTCTTTCCCTAACTCATGTTGCAGATGCAACTGCATCTGCAATTTGCAATCGAGAAAAGTGCTATATATAGTTAATTGACGCAAGAAGAATGGCCTTGGGGCAACTGACCTCTGATCTTTCTCGTATTCAAATTTGGACAGAGGAAACATAGCTGTATTCAATGCCCCAAAAACTCAATTCCTCCCTCTTTCTTCTCTCAACAACCTTCCATACAACTATGACATCTTCGAAAACACTCAACTCAAACCATTATCTGCCGTCAATATTCTCGGTGTTTCTTTTTTCGTGATCTTTCTTTGAAGGATCACATTAATTCTTTCTAAACTAGCTTCTAAAAAGTTGGGTGTTCTGAGGTGCCTTCGAGATTTTTTTTATGCAACCCCAGTTGCTTGCTCTTTATAGGGGTTTGTTTGGCCCTGTACGGAGTACACCTCACACATCTGGATTGATTCCATACATAATTCTTCTTGAAAAGGTGGAGTCTACCGCTTTTCGTCTTATAAACTCTTTTGCTCTTACAAACTTTCCAGTCTCGGCCATTAAATAACAACTAGATCTTCGATATTTCCAAAACTGTGGTGGAAATCGGTCAGTAAGCCTCTGGCCTTTGATCACCAGTAGAGATATATATATATATATATATATATATATATATATATATATATATATATATATATATATATATATATATATATATATATATATATATATATATATATATATATATATATATATATATATATATATATGGTGCGCGATGCAGATGATTATTAATAATTAATAATCGAATAGCCTCCAACTTATCGGGGCGATTAATCAAAGAAAGATCTTTGATTAATCCATCCACCATAATCCATATAGTGGAAAACAAAATCATCAAGCATTTCTAGTATTTAAATAAATACCAATTCGAATCTGTGTTTCAGATGCAACTAAAATTAAGAACAAAGCATATATATATTATATAGATATAAATAGTAATAAATAATTGCAAACATCTTATCTTTATATTTCATGAAAAAATATCCGAAAATCCAAACTCATTTTCGCAGAAGAACGCAGTGATGAAATCTGTAATGATGACGAGCAAACTTCTTTGTACTTTTATAGAATTGTACTTACAAAAATAGTGGATTCTAAGAATACCGATCCACAATACTTCAACATAGATGACGCTTAGGTTAAACAACCCGTTTAGAGTATCAACGATTTTCAACCTTATAATTAAAACACATTGCGACAAAACAGATGAATTATTGTGAATCAGGATGCGAGTTAAAGTTTCGAGAAAAGTAAAAATTACGTGAATATTGCACAGATGATTCAAAGAATATCTGATCTTCAGTAACTGTTCCTAATATGGTACAACAAATTGTATGGGGCATTTTCATATTTCATTTGATTTTTACTTCAACTTTAACTCGCATATTGATTCACAATAAATAATTTATCTGAATCCAAGAAATAGGAGGGGTGTACAAAATCCCATGTAAAAATGTAACAAATCTTATTTTGGAGAGACTCTCAAATCTTTGAAATTTAGAATAGAATCAACATAAAGGAAACGTTCGTCGACACAACACCAGCAACGTCATTTTTAAACAGTTTATGTAATTATATAATAGACTGGGATAGTGTAACATTCATTTTCAATTCTTTAATTAACAAAAAATCTCAATCGTTTGATGGAATCTGAAGGAAATTTTAACATATCCGATATGTTACTTAATTTCGACCATTAACTAAAAGGTTTATACAGTCATCCCTCAAAATTTTTAAAACCATTCTATGTTTGGCAGGGCTTCGAGATTTACTCTATATAAGAAATTTTTTTCCTATATATCATACTTTTTTTTAACTCTATTTTTAAAGTTTTATTTTCTTGTCATTGTCTCATTAACACACTAAAGCTCGGAAGAGTTTGTATAACAGTAAATTTTATTTTAAGTTTTCAATTATTGAGTGGTTTTAAAAAAATTTCATAAATTTTTAGAATTTGAATGAGAAAAGGGTTCTTTAAGGTAAAAAAGTATTTTATATATATATATATATATATATATATATATATATATATATATATATATATAATATATATATATATATATATTGTATATATATATATATATATATATATATATATATATATATATATATATATATATATATATATATATATATATATATATATATATATATATATATATATATATATATATAATAATCGTGAGAGTTATAGAGCTCCATTTATAAAAAAAAAAAAAAATACAGAAAATAAATTCCTCTCCAAAAAAAAAAGCAGAAAATTCCTAAAAATATTGTGCAAGTAATAAAATTGACCCAAAACTTAATAATGGGGACGAGAATTATAGACCCTAAATTTCGTTCCATCATTTGTTTCTTTTAAATACGAAAAATAACATTATTAAATTGCATCAAGAGAAGCGGAATGAAAGTTTATTTATTGAATTGGCAAAAGCAAAATAAAGAACATTTCTATTAAGAACGGAAAGACGAAAAGCTCAGCTCTTATTAATGGGGCTATGACCCCTTTAATATATATATATATATATATATATATATATATATATATATATATATATATATATATATATATATATATATATATATATATATATATATATATATATATATATATATAATATTAAATTATTTTTTTTTTTTAAAAAAAATTAAAAAAAAATTTAAAAAAAAATAATAAATAAATAATAATAATAATAATAATATAATAATAATAATAATAATAATAATAATAATAATAATAAAAATAATAATAATAATAAAAGGAAGTTAAGTTTAAAGGGTCGATCTATATGAAGTGATCCGTAAAAGGAAAAAAAATGGTTGTCGACCCATTTTAAAATCGGTTAATACTTTTCTTGTCGTTATCCTTACAGGTTCGTAGTTAAGAACCACAACAACATATTTTATTATTCACATTCGTTTCAGGAGAGCCATTTTTGTACCTTTGGGAAGGTCACTTTTTTGGGGGGCATTTATGGGTATAAGCATTAAAATAATTATCTGTTATTGTAATTCCTATGATAAATTCTCAGTTTTGTGGTATAGTAAATTGCAAAATACAATTTAATTAATAATTAAATGGCTTTTGCTTCTAAAAAATATTCCCTTTAGAAAATTGTCAAAATTTTGTAGTATAATACATTACTACATAATACCAATGAAAATTTTGCTAAGAAAAGTTAACCCCTCAGGTAGGTTTCGATTTCCAAATGGAAATTTAAGGCAAATATAGAAAAGATAAATTTGGATATAATTTCACTAATTTTCAACCGATCTATATGAAATAAAAAAAAAAGCAAAAGGTATTGTTTAACGAGTTTTAAACTTTCATTACGAGTCTTTCTGTGCGTGTCTAATCGTTTTGAGTACCAACTATATCACAAGAGATATATGTTTTCTAAGTAAAAAATTTGGGTTTAGCAATCTTCGAACGATATAAGGAGAAAAAGAATTTTCTTTTTTGTTTTTCGATTTTTTTCTGAAAAAAGTCGAAAATTTTCAGGTCAAAGTTGAAAATTTACAATAACTAGTATTCATTTATATATATATATATATATATATATATATATATATATATATATATATATATATATATATATATATATATATATATATATATATATATATATATATATATATATATATATATATATATATATGAAATTTTCAGAGTGAATAGAATTGAGTCAAGCAGGATGAGACTCTGTTTTGGGACGGGGTTCTGCTGCCAACTTGCAATGAAGCAAACTAAACACCCTGCCCTTAAAATTACCGCTCCTAATCGCAGCCTTAATGGCCTTAAAGGATCTGACCATATGGACCTCTGCGAGCCTTTGGTTCACTCTTTCGAAGGTGCCAGCAGACAAAGTTTTTCGAGTACATCAAATTCCCAACATCACTTTGAGGCAACGCGCTTGTACTCGGACCAGCCCTGTCATCTTATCTTGGTAGAAGTGCTCAGGGTGCACAGCTCGATAGTACCCCAGCATTCTCCTAAACACAGAGGAATCACTACACTCTACATATAGACTACCCAAAGGTCCTCCCTCATCGAGTTCTGTTACTCACCATCTACACATTGACGTTTCCTAAGGAGTAAATAGAAAAGGTTTTATTTAGATGGTTACTGTCAGTCAAAGACACCTACGAATAGGGAAGTTGAAGTCTGCTATTAGTACCATGTAAACAGTAAACCAAAGACTAGCGCAATACACATTCTAAGTAACTCTATAGTAGTGTGTAGTGCTTTATTCTTGATAATCGAACACACGAATCGACTCTAGCAACTCGGAAATTACAACCAAGAGGGCGATTGTTACTAAGGCCGCTTACTCGAGCTATTGAATTTTATATATATATATATATATATATATATATATATATATATATATATATATATATATATATATATATATATATATATATATATATATATATATATATATATATATATATATATATATATATATATATATATATATCAAACTTCCTTCTATCTAATTTGTCTAGAAATAATGATCGAGTATTCTTCTCTATATTCGACACATTCTTATCATAGCATTTTATTTTCCCCTAACCGCCGTCGTCTTCTGTTTGCCCTGCAAACGTTACTTCTTTCTCAACTTTTACCAAATTTCATCGGTCAAAAACACTTGGTTTGTACCTTAAAACACAGATTTCTGCATCTTTTATGCTATTTTCGAAGGCCCGATTACTTCCATTTTCTTTCGAACTGTTAGAATTTTTTGCCTATGATGTGCACATTGTTTTTAGAGATTGTGACCGGTGGTGTTACCCTGACACGTAATTTGAGCTCGGAACTGAAGAAATAGAGATCGTAGTAATATAGTTATGGTGGCATTAGTGGTTGAAGATATATCACTGGGCTCTTCTAAAGTGCTAGCATGAAAAGGTAAGATAGAGTTACAAAACCTCCTTTTTAATTATTCCGTATTTTGCTTTTTGATCTTTTCGATACAGTGGAAACTACGTAAATTAAAGTTCTAAATCATATTCGCCTGAACCTTTTTGTTAGTTTGGGAGAGCGTCAGCCAGAAATTTAATGAACCTACATATATGTTTGTCTTGTGACTCTTGTACGCTCCTTGTTGCATCTTGTCAGCATAAACGATGCAGTTCAAAGACGAAAATTCTGCAGTAAAATGAAGGATCTTCTGTTATTGCTCGATAATTTGTCAAAAATATCAAGATGCAGTGGGCCATCAACTATTAGCTGTTCGTATCTATGAATTGCTAAGCTCAGTCTTTAATCTTTCCATTTCAAGTTTGGTTACTTTATAATTTATAATCAAGGCCGTAATCTTCTTTTGCTTTTTGAATAGTTTATTAATTTATTGTTTTTGCATTGTACGAGTGTGTATGATATAGAAGTTATGAGAACGCATCAGTAGAAATGTCGTAGAAAATATTCGTGAACTATGCAAGTAAAAGTGCTATGATTAGATTTTGGTAAGGATATGTAGTTATGGAAAGAGTTATTCAAGACTTCTGAGATTGGTAAAGAATGACGGGAGAAGTACTTGAGTATAAGATGAGTTATGAAACGAGTTATTCAAGACTGAGAATGGTAAAGAATGAACGGGAGAAGTACTCGAGTATAAGATGATTGGAGTAAAATATATGAAAGCTGATGGTGCGTTAGCTGATCGAGTTGATCAAGACGAGCATGATATCAAGCATTGTAAATACTAAATTTAAACTAGAATTTTGAACTCGTCTTGAACATCAAATCGATTAGTTGGTTAGAATATTAGCCATCAGTAGGATTTGATTATGGAAGATAGAAGTAATACAAACAAAAGCTATCCACGATTTAGATTTTGATAAGCAATTTATTTGGGAGAAATTATAAAGTCTAAAGCGTTATGCTTATTAAAAACGACTGGAAAGTTTGAGGACTCTCGTGATGTATGGGAGTAAAGTTAGTTCTTTACTATAATGAGATCGATTTGGGAGTGACTTTTTCAAATACTAAATCAATACCTTTTTCATTACTTTTTAAGCAAGCTTCATCGATTTATGGCACAGGAACACAGGGTTGTATAAAAGTAATATATATATATATATATATATATATATATATATATATATATATATATATATATATATATATATATATATATATATATATATATATATATATATATATATATATATATATATATATATATATATATATATATATATATATATATATATATATATATATATATATATATATATATATATATATATATATATATATATATATATATATATATATATATATATATATATATATATATATATATATATATATATATATATATATATATATATATATATATATATATATATATATATATATATATATATATATATATATATATATATATATATATATATATATATATATATATATATATATATATATATATATATATATATATATATATATATATATATATATATATATATATATATATATATATATATATATATATATATATATATATATATATATATATATATATATATATATATATATATATATATATATATATATATATATATATATATATATATATATATATATATATATATATATATATATATAATATATTTTACCACATTAATATTATATATATAACCTCTTTTAAAATAAATGAGATCTTTTTCTTCTAAGGGTTTCTCATTCATTATGTTGAGGTGTTTTCAAAATAGGAAAAACATAATTCTTAGGCATAACCAACTTCCTCTATATTTTGGAACTCAACCAAATTATATATATATATATATATATATATATATATATATATATATATATATATATATATAATATATATATATATATATATATATATATATATATATATATATATATATATATATATATATTTAAGATATGATTGTAAAATGGAAAATATCCGATATACCCATTTTAGCAGAAATATAAATTTTGAATGCTAAAAAATGTCCTGTAATTTAAACTTAGTAAAAATGTTTAGTATAAGCGCCAATTTATATTTCTGTTTCTAATCTACAGAAGTTAGATCCACCAGCAGATAGTGCCATCGGTAATGGCCTGCCAAATTCGAACTACTATTTTTTTATTTTTTTTATTTTTCATCTCACGAGCCTTGCCCTGTTCAAGGAGGTACTTTATAAGTAGTATATACCTAGGATCCCCAAGTGGGATCGAACCGGCGTCCTCAAGCATTTGAGTCAATCACTCTACCGTTTGTGCCACGGTAGACGGCAAAACAAGCTGAATAATTCTTTCATAATATTTTGAAATGAATGTCATGTTTTTGCTGAGCTTGGTGGATAATCTGATACTAATTTTGGTTATGGGTTAAGGTTATCTAATTTAAGCAAAGTTTGAGGTGACGTATCTCTCGCAATTGAAGCAGGAAATGAGTCAAGTATTGGGTTGGAATCGAGGTGATGAATGTATGTCTTTCTCCTACTTGTGAACTGAACATTTCAATGCGGAGAGAACCAACAGAAACTGCTGTAACTTTCACAAAAATGCCAGTAACCCTTCCACAACTTTCTCTCCCTTTCTCTTTTTGTTTTACTGTGTTTTCTTATTTGTGGTTAATTCGTTTGAGAAAATCAATAATTTTCTGACATCTCACAATAATTAAAGAGACCCATTATTAACGTTGAAACTGATGTTGTTGCTAATTAATTTACTTTAATAAAAAATCTCTTGAACGAACCAAATAAAAATACAGAATATTCAATAATAATAATAATAATAATAATAATAATAATAATAATAATAATAATAATAATAATAATAAACCCAATTAAAAGAATTAAAATTTTAAAATTGTACAATAAACATAACAATCAAACAACTTACGCCAAGTAGTTACCTTGGTCCGAGTTAGTGAAAAGACTAACAACATATATATATATATATATATATATATATATATATATATATATATATATATATATATATATATATATATATATATATATATATATATATATATATATATATATATATATATATATATATATATATATATATATATATATATATATATATATATATATATATATATATATATATATATATATATATATATATATATATATATATATATATATATATATATATATATATATATTATTTCACCTCTGGTGGGCAAAGGCCAGTGGCCTACCAAAAGCTCCACCAGAGTTATGTGGATAGACGGAAACCAGGTCTATATATATATATATATATATATATATATATATATATATATATATATATATATATATATATATATATATATATATATATATATATTATATATTATATATATATATATATATATTATTTTTTTTTTTTTTTTTTTTTTTTTTTACAGATCACCACCACTCACGGGCAGAGCCCTTTTCAAGCCCTTATATATATATATATATATATATATATATATATATATATATATATATATATATATATATATATATATATATATATATATATATATATATATATATATATATATATATATATATATATATATATATATATATATATATATATATATATATAGGAAAAGCCGTATTTACTGTAAATTTTCAAATAAAATGTAAGGCGTTTTGCTATTTAAGTTTTCGCCTCATCAAAAGCAGATTTTTTCCGGGTCACACGCGCTGTAGAAGTCAGAAATGGCAATTTGCTGTCGTCATACGTTAAAGATTTAGAAAATGGTGTAATGTTTTTATATTATTAAATTTTGCTTTCGTATTAAAAGCTCATATATATATATATATATATATATATATATATATATATATATATATATATATATATATATATATATATATATATATATATATATATATATATATATATATATATATATATATATATATATATATATATATATATATATATATATAATAAATGATAGTGCCAGGGTTCGAGGCCTGATCGGGGCGGGAAATGTGAACTGTTTCTCCTTGCGCTTAGCTCCGAATGACTCAGTCGTTAAACGAGTACATTAGTGAAGTGCTCTTGTCACTGATGGGAAATAATCTCCAGCATCCGCGATAGGCCTTGTCCTGAAAGCGGTATCCGCGGTGGACCCGCGAAACTAGAGGATCTTTCTCGAAATATATATATATATATATATATATATATATATATATATATATATATATATATATATATATATATATATATATATATATATATATATATATATATATATATATTCCGTGTTAAGTGGACCAGTGGTGGGTGCAATTACATTTTCAATTTTGTTCTTATTCTTTTTAACCCAGGATAGTTCTAACCAAGAAACTACAAACACTAAATCGGCATTTCCTTGACATATGTGAATTATAATCTCTGCTCCAAAATTTTATCAGTGAGGACAAGTAGTTAAAACTGCCTCAAAAGTTAGTGATTTTATGCTATCGTTTTACCCGCTCTGAGGAACATTTATATTTACTATAACATCCCCCTTAAGCTTCTCTCCTTCTTTCCTCCTCATAAAATGACATTCTTATTACGTAATACGTGAAGGGCATCTGACCATTTTCACCATGCGCTCATTCAGCCTATGCCAAAGAACGGGGACCCATCTCAACCCTCCAACTATCGTCGTATTTAACCTCTTTTCTTTCTAAAGGTTATGAATTTATCCTTAACAGGAAGATTTGGAAACACCTTAATTCTTATCTCTGATCATCAGTATGATTTTCGTAAAAAAAAAGCTCTACTAGTGATATTTTTTCTGACTCATGATCCTCTGCTCTTCGATGTTTCGGTGAATCTTTCGCTGCGGCGCTAGACTAAAGTGACCACATTTTTCTGACCAAAAATCGGAACGCTTTAGAACATTGCCCCCCTCCCCTCTCAAATACCCTGCTCGTAAGGGTTTTAAGGGATGTATAAAAAAGGGTGATTTTTAATATAATTAAGAAATACGATTGTTACTTTCAAAAACATGTCATATGGTTTATTAGTTTTAAGGACATTTAATAAAAAAAAAATTTTTTTTTTTGCTTTCTAATTTAAACAAAAGTTGGATAAAATACCACTATCCGTCTCGATTTACCCTCTAAAAAAATCGGGATAACTTAAAAAATCGTAACGATGGTCACCTTACTGTAGGCATATCGAAAGCCTTAGTCTGGCACAAAGCTTTGATTTCCAAACTTACCTTTTTCGGAATCTATCCTTTCTGTGACCTATCTGATTTCCTTTCTGATCGTTCTGTAGCAGCTGTTGAAGACAGTCACCGTTCTTCCTTTAAATCTATAAATAGTAGTGTACCTCAGGGATTTGTTCTATCCTCAATTTATTTTTTACTTTTCATTAATGACCTCTCTGTTACTTTATCACCTTTCAACTCTTATGCGTCAATTAACTCCTTTCATTTTGAAAGCAGTTAATTGACGCAAGAAGGGTTGCCTTGGAGCAACTGACCTTTCATCTAGTATTTCAAATTGGGGCAGAGAAACCATAGCCGTTTTTAATGCCTCAAAAACTCAATTCCTCCATCATTCTATTAGATACATCCTTCCACACAACTATGACATCTTCCAAAACATGCAACTCAGCCTTCATCTGTCCTCAATATTCTCGATGTTTCTTTTTCTCGTGATCTTTCTTGGAAAGATTACATTACTTCTCTTTCCATACAAGCTTCTAAGAGGTTGGATGTTCTGAACTTCCTTCGTGATTTTTTTTACTCCACCCTAGTTGCTTGCTCTTTATAGGGGTGCTGTTCGCCCCTGTATTGATTACGCTCCACGTATCTGGGGTGGTTCCACACACAGCTAGTCTAAAAATTGAGGAACTATGATTTTTCGTCTTATAAACTCTTTTGCTCTAACTCTCTCCAATCTCTTTCTGCAAGTTGATTTATTGCGTCACTCTCTCTATATATATACTATCGCTATTACAACTGACACTGCTCTTCTGAAACTCTCATATCGCATACCTCCCTCATTGCGAAGGGCTCGTGCGACAGGAATTTCTACACAGTCTCAATTCATTTTCTGTCCAACTCTCCAACCCCAGACTTAACAGCTATGCTCAATCTTACAGTTAACATGTACTTTTATCTGTTTTCCTAACTTCCTTTGAATTGCACACTTTTAAACGCCGTGTATCGGAATATATCGGCCATTAACGACCATATATCTGGTATTTTCCCATCTCTCGTGGAAATTGGTAAAGCCACTAGAGGATATATATATATATATATATATATATATATATATATATATATATATATATATATATATATATATATATATATATATATATATATATATATATATATATATATATATATATATATATATATATATATATATATATATACAGTGGTGTGAAAATTAATTTGGACACTATCTGTTGTGTTTATTTGCTTTTTATGAAGCTTATTTTGTCATTTTTAGTACTTTTCCATTGATTTATAAGTATTTTATGTATGTGGATGTAAATAGATCAATATTACAAACTTTTGCAAGTGAGAATTTTGTGTTCAATATCATCTGAAGTTATTTTCAACTGATATTTCGATAAGGATGCGACTCTGAGGAAGCTTGCACAACTTATTTCTTTTCGTAAATATTGTAATATGTCTTTAAGAAATATTGGAGAAACCTTTATTGGAAAATTAACTGTAGGACGCATTATAAAGATGGAGGAGGACAGTGGCGACCAGCACTCGTCGCCAAGGAAGATGCTGTCGAGAAAGGAAAAGAACTCCTTATTATCACAAAATAATTATCAGAAATAGTGTTATCAGAAATCCAAAAGAAACTAGCAGAGACCTTCAGAAGAATTTGGCATCAGCTGGAGTGATTGTAGATTCATCTACAATAAGAAAGAGGTTCATTAAAGCCGATAGATTGGCAAGAAGGTCTCTGAAGAAGCAGATACTAACAACTGTTATGAAGAAAAAAATTCAATGGGCAAAAGAACACATGAAATGGAGCATACAGTATGGGAAGAATGTATATTTTCTGAGGTCCATAGGTACAGGTCAACGGTTGTAAGAAGAAGCCAATGTGAACCATTCAAGAAGGACATATAATTCCCCAAACTTAAGTCCCATTGAAATTTTGAGGTCAATAATCAAGCGCAGAGTCGTGAAAATGGATTGTCCAACTAAAGTCAAGCTAATAGAGGCAGTAATTCAAGTGTGGTATCAAGATGACGAACTAAAGAATATGTATTCAAACTTTGTGAATTCAATGCCAAAACGGGTTTGCATGGTCATAAAAGCAAAAGGAGAGCATATTTTATATTAAATGAAACTATTTTTATCTAAAATGTTTTGTAGGAATTAAAATGGTTTTTAAAAAATTATCTTTTTATATATAACCTTGTCCCAATTAATTTGCACACCATACACACACACACACACACACACACACACACACATATATATATATATATATATATATATATATATAATATATATATATATATATATATATATATATATATATATATATATATATATATATATATATATATATATATATATATATATATATATATATATATATATATATATATATATATATATATATATATATATATATATATATATATATATATATATATATATATATATATATATATATATATATATATATATATATATATATATATATATATATATATATATATATATATATATATATATATATATATATATATATATATATATATTCAGTAAATAGAAGAGTTTTCTTAGGGAACCTAATTTTAAATATGAATAAACTTGCAAAGAAAACAGATAAATTCATTTTATAGCAAACGTTTCGTATTTATTACAATACATCTTTAGTGCTGAAAATAGAATGAACAAAATTTTATTACAAAAAAACATTGGAACAATATATTTTTTTTATATATATATATATATATATATATATATATATATAATATATATATATATATATATATATATATATATATATATATATATATATATATATATATAGAGAGAGAGAGAGAGAGAGAGAGAGAGAGAGAGAGAGAGAGAGAGAGAGACTGTTTGATATCAGAAAAGAGCATCGTTCTTAATATGGTATGGCATTTAAATTATTGAAAAGTATTTTATAATTCCAATATCATTAAATAATAAATTCCAAAGGTCGTAAAGTAGCCGATCTTGGCAGATAAAAACTTTTGGAAACTTATCGATAGAATATTACTGAATTAAGTAAATATATATATACAAGACAAAGGACATGTCTATAACGTTACGCTTCATTACACAAGACTGTACTGAAGATGAAATTAATGATATTTAAAAATATGTTTTGTCTAATTTTTAGAATTTTTTAAGTATTAACGTTTTATTTTACAAATCTAAGCAGATTATTACTCAAAAATGTAATTCCATTTCGTTTAGCAACATGAAACAGTATTCTAATTGAAGAATAAATAAAAACAAAAAATCGCAGTTAGGAGAGATGTATCTACCATAGTGAGTCTTGGATTGACATTTCTATAGTGTTTTTGTTTCTGAGAGCGGACTTCACCAACTAGGGGATATGCCGTCCCTCCAGGCAGACAAAATACTCCCCTTCAGGCCTCCACCAGTTTAGAGCGAACGATCCGTTCGCTCCAAGAGCTGGTGAAGCTCTCCCATTTCTATAGTGTTCCTGTTTGCTCCTTTGAGATAATCACTACCCTTCGCTTATACTCTAGATTACTTTCGGGCTGTGGAATTTTGGCGGTTGTGTAAGGAGTGATCTTTTATTCATGTTAATAGTTTTTCTCTACATCCATTCTGTTCCTACTTTTGAAAAAAATTAGCGTTGCTGAATACATTTTTAAAAACTGCATCAGGCATGTTAGCCTTTAACTTAGGATCTCATATATATATATATATATTATATAATATATATATATATATATATATATATATATATATATATATATATATATATATATATATATATATATATATATAGTATAGTGATGCATCCGCATCCGCATCCGCATCCGCATCCGCATCCGCATCATATCCGCATTTTCGAAAATTAAACATCCGCATCCACATCCACATTTTCAAAAATTAAACATCCGCATCCGCATCCGCATCCGCACTTTCAAAAATTCAACATCCGCATCCGCATCCGCATCCGCAAGTTAGAAAATATGACATCCGATATCATATATATATATATATATATATATATATATATATATATATATATATATATATATATATATATATATATATATATATATATATATATATATATATATATATATATATATATATGTAGATAAGAGTGAGGGTGAAGAGAGAACTATCGGATTGGTTTAGCATAGGAGTGGATTGAGACAGGGGTTTGTAATATCTCCATGTTATTTAATCTATTGATGAATGGTTTACTTAGAAAAATGGAGAGAGAAGGGAAGAGTATTACGTTGAGAAATATGGAGGGTGAATGTGAAGTGAATGTTTTACTTTTTGCAGATGATGCGGCATGTGTTGGTGGCAGAATCTGGAGAAAAGATGAGAATACTTGTGAGAGAGTTTGAAGGTAAATGTGCAAACACGAGATTGAAATTCAATCCAGCGAAGAATAAAGTTATGAGGATTGGAGGTGGGGATGAGGAAATGTGGAGGGAGGAATTGGTTTGTAGAAGTGTGAGAATGGAAACTTGAGGAGGTGAATGAATTCAAATATCTAGTAATGTTGGGTGGAAGGTAAGGGTGGGACGGAAAAAGGAATAAAGAACAGAGTGGTAGAAGGAATGAAAGTATTGGGGGGCCTAAGAAAAGTATGGAAGAAAGGAAAAATTTCGAAAGAAATAAAGATAAGAATGTTTGAATGTATGTGTTCACCTTCTGTATTGTATGTGTGTGAAACATAGACGATAAGTGCTCGGTCGAGAAAAAGTTTCAATGTCTTTGAGATGAAAGATTTGAGAGCGATATATAAATTGAGAAGGATTGATAGGATTAGAAATGAAAGAATAAGGGAGATGTGTAAATGGAAGAAGGGTGTAATTGATAGAGAGGAGGAGGATGTGCTAAAATGGTTTGGACATATGTGAAGAATGAAAGAGAACAGAATGGTTGGCAAGGTACGTAGATCCGATGTAGATAGGGGAAGGGTAGGGGGAGGGGAAGGCCGAAGTGGAGATGGATGGATGGAGTGAGAGTGATTTTGATGGAAGGAATTTGAGTTTAGACGAGGGTAGAAGATTTGTGGAGACAGAGATGGAGGGAGGTGGTGAAAGCGTTGAAAGGTAGGAATAGTTATGTTTGTAAGGGAATTGTGGCGGGCACCACCTCACGAAAGTGGGAAAGGTGATAGTGAAATATATATATATATATATATATATATATATATATATATATATATATATATATATATATATATATATATATATATATATATATATATATATATATATATATATAATATCCGCATCCGCATTATAATTTCCATCCGCATCCGCATTTTCGAAAATCGCATCCGCAATTTCAAAATTCAACAAAAATTCCGCATTTCGAAAATTCAAATGCATCCGCATCCGACTTTTTCGAAAATTAATAAAATCCATGAAATCCGCAAAAAATATAATAATATATATATATATATATATATATATATATATATATATATATATATATATATATATATATATATATATATATATATATATATATATATATATATATATATATATATATATATATATATATATATATATATATATATATATATATATATATATATATATATATATAATATATATATTAAATAATATATATATATATATATATATATATATATATATATATATATATTATATATATATATATATAATATATATATATATATTATATATATATATATATATATATATATATATATATATATATATATATATATATATATATATATATATATATATATATATATATATTATATATATATATATATATATATATATATATATATATATATATATATATATATATATATATATATATAATATATATATATATATATATATATATATATATATATATATATATTATATATATAGCAAGTGCAAATATGTGAGAAATATTTGGCATTTTTTATATATTTAAGAAACCTTATATTCCTAATTATTAATTTTATAATACAAATGCAAATAATTTTGTTTAGCGATAGAAAAAATATTTTCTAAAAATTATTCGCTCTTAAAATTTTTCTTTAACTCCCTCGTGTTCTCTTAGTAGGAAGGCAACATTTTCTGAGCCTATATTTCTTAAATTTTAAATCTGGCAACATCATTAGGTCTTACTATATATATTTAGAATGTGAATTTTATATTTGGCAATGAAGAAATTGTTCAGGCTTTTCCTCCTTTTTAGGTAAATAAAATGTGTTCTTCCAAAAATAGAGAAAGATTTCAAATTTCCTTGACAAACAAAAACAGACACAGAGGGAGAGGTTTCTAAAATCGAAAGAAAAGCAGTTTTTATATTCCAAATACGTAGGCAAACCGAATGTGATAATTTAAAATTCACATATTACGAGTTATAGACTTGTAAAAACCTATCAGGTTCCACTTTTTTTCCAACAAAAAAAAAAAAAGTAATTTATAAATATTGCAAAATTTTAAGATTTTAATACCGCAAGTTTGACTTATGATAAAAACTACAACTTTGGGAAATGTGAATTAAAAGAGAAAAAAAAATATTACTTTTACTCTTCATTAAATTGTACATTTCTAAAATTTAACAAATTAATAACAGATTTATTAACTCCAAGCCAAAAGCTCCAAGAACACGGCAAAAGCAAAAACCAGCCCAAACTGAAATAAAAATGGAAGTTATATTTAGGCTGGCTTTCCAGTCTTTAAACAAAAAATGCAAATATTAAAGAATTTCAGTTATAAACTAAATAAACTCACAATGTAAACAAACTTCAAATATGTCAGTCTTGTGACTTGCAGACAAAAAACCAAATATGGCCAAATGATTAAACTGAAAACAAATTTTAAATATAAAAATGGGAAACTCGCCTATATTGGCAATCCTTTATAAAAGTATAAAAGGATAATCAAGAAAATGATAAAAGAAAAGCCTGATACTTCAGACCCACTTACCAAATTTTGTTCCTTGATTTTATCTTGCCGCCTCATCCACTATCCCCCTTCAAGAACTAGAAGCCTTTTGATTGATCGGAAATGTAGTCAGATATAAGCAAATGATGGTGATCCCAGGTGGATAAGTATATAGTATACTTCTTGAAGTCCACTTTCAACTTTATACTCCCAGTACAGATGAAATTCCCATGGGAAAGGAGTAAAAAAATAGTTTTAGTTATGGTCAGTATAACAAAATTATGGAACAATTTTTCCAATAACAACCACTAAAAATCTCGTTGTTACATATAGGTAGTAGCGAAAAAATTAGAATCTATTTTCTTAAATTTTCATCCTCTAACAACAACTGGGCTGTTTTCTTCTTCTTTAGGGCTTTTTGGGGAAGGTTGGGGATGGTACAAAATTAGGTGTGAAGTTCAAAAGTATCAGGCTCTTAAATTAATAAAAATATATATAAATAATAAATTAAATTATTTATTAAAAGTCACACTAACTGACCTACTTGAAATTTATTTTAATTAAAATTTCATTTAAAAATAACAATTTTTATACATTGGGAGGGGGCATTAAATTATCAATAGTTTGATAATTTAAACATGAAAATAATATTTTTTTTTTTTTTTTTTTTTTTTTTTTTTTTTTTTTTTTAAAACAAACAATTACAGGTTACAGGTTCCATTTTTATCAGCCCAACACCAGTATGCTTTTAATCAGAAGCTTTTTTAATTAATATTAAATTAGTGACATGTCTTTTTACAATTTCTCCATTGCCTTTCTTAATGAAAGCCTCTACCACCTCACCTATGTCATTTTCTCTTATTCCAGTTATTATCCCCATTGGATAAAAATAGGGTTTTGAAAATTTATGTTTAATGGCAACAATATCATTAATTTCAAGTTTTACATGAGTTTTTGTTTTATATCTGTTTGCCTTGTTAACACTTAATTCTCTTAAATTGGTCAAAAACTCATTATGATAAAGAGAATGCAAATTGCTTTTTACTTTTTGAAACTTTTTATATGTTTTATATAGTTTTTGCTGATCAGTTTGTTCATTGTTTGGAATCCAATCTGGATCATCACTGTCATCAGCCTCAGATAGATGCAAATGGGGTGCAATTACCAGATTAGGGGGCTCATACCCTTTCAGCAAAATTTCTGGGCTCAGCACAGAAGGTACTGAGGGATCAATATTGTGATTATTTAGAAGAGGCTTGAAAGCTAAAGGTCTCTTATTAATTAACATATTTACTTCTTTAATGAGCAAATAAAACTGATCATATATTAAAATATTTTTAGAAATGCTTCCATAGATCATATTTTTGACCTGCTTAACAAGAGATTCTACAACTGCTCCCAAAAAACTAGAGTTGGGTGGATAAGTGGAGAAATTTAAAATGTTAATATTCCGTTCTTTAAGGTAATTTTGGACCTCAACATCATTTAAAAAGGATTGAATTATATTAAATGAACTAACTATAGGAGATCCTGCATCACTCAAAATTTTTTCTGGGTAACCATATTCATAAACATGAATTTGAAAAGCATTAATGAAAGACTCAGAATCAATATTCTTTACACATCAATAAATTCACAGCTCTGCTCCACATGCATGTTATAATTAAAATATACACCTTAACATTAACATTATTAACCTTAACAGAAAAAGGACCAATATGGTCTAAAGCCACCTCCCTATAGAAAATTTCTTTAGGAGAAATTCTGAATTCTGTATAGTCATTCTGGTTAATTTTTATTGTTCTACCATATAACCTTTTGCAGAGAAGGCAAGATTTTAAACATTTCTTTACAGTTACATATGCTGAAGGAATGTAAAACTCCTTTCTAAGAATTGCAAGCAACTTATAAATTCCTGCATGTTTAGCCTTAATATGATTTTCAAAAATAAGGTTTTTAGTAAATGAACAGTCTTTAGACAATAAAATGGGAAATTTTTCATTAAAATTACTTTTTAATTTACTGAATTTAGACTTTACTCTAATTAAGCCATCAGAGTCCAAAAACAAGTTTAGTTGATTTGCAAGATTACTTGATGTTCCAACAAGGGGATTTAATAAATAGTCATATGTATCTGCAAAGTTAATTTGTTGAGGCTCTTTTATAAACCAAGGAACAACTATCTTTATAATCACATTTCATCTCCATGGAAGGGAAAAGAGATGGGTTTTTTGATTTTACTTTTAATTTTAAAATATAAACATACTTTCTAACATAGTGAGTAACCCTACACATTTTCTTAATAGATGAAAATCTATCTAATGCAATAACTGGTTCCACCTGGTTAGAAGAAATAACATTAACCTGAAAGTTAAAATGAATATTAAAAGGGATTTCAAATGCAATGGTTTCCTCAGATTGTGACAAATTTGGACCCTTAAAATAATTAGTTTTTTGTAAAACCTTTTGAGAAATACAACGGGTAACCATGTCTGCAGGATTATTTAGACCTTTTACATGGTGAAATACAACCTTATGAATCTCACACAATTTTATTATATTATTTAACTTATTGTTAATAATGGTTCCTTTTCTTTCTACCTTACTGGTCTTCTTTACTTTGGCTGCAAGCCAGCTTAAGG
>SEYY01002564.1:0-22813 GCA_009176605.1 Armadillidium nasatum
TATTGTTGCAAACATTAGCTTTACATGGAAGAAAACATTTAGCATTTTACAATATGAATTTTAATTTTTATTATTTAATAATCAAATGTCATCAAAGTGCATTGTAGATTAGTTAAAACTAAAATGTATATAAAGAACAGAGAAACTTTGGTCTTTGCTCATTTTGGTGAATATAAAATTAAATCGAAAGTTACAGTACTATGGATCCCGGTATTAGTAAACACTAATGTACATCAGAAGAAGATGGATATCAAAATGAGGGAATAGATAATCAAAAATTATTCAACATCTTATCATCTCCCCTTGCAAAAAATGAGATGATGATTATCTATTCCGCAGCAAGATACCATTTCCCAAGCAGGAGGGACAAGTTAAAAATGAGTGAAGACCTGTTCTACAGTAAAGAAAAACTTTCTCTACAATAAAATCTCGATGAAATTGACGGACTAGCAATCTCCATTCCATATTCGATGTCATTTCAGAATTCGGCCAATAAATATTGTAATGACTAATTGAAACAGCAACCACAAACTAAGGAATAATTGAAACAGCAACCACAAACTGAGGAAACAGGAAGAAATAGAATACAAATACGGTGTTACCTTAATTTTAAAAATATTGTCTAACTTCTTGGCTTGATTATTATTACTCTTCTCATCATAATTAATATTTACAGAAAAACATTCACCCTATCAGTATCTGGATCTTAACAATGGTGACCTTTCTCGTAATAAAGTATCCACCATAGAAAAACTCTAAACACCAAACTCCAAAGAAAGTTCATGACGACGAAATGAATGCTAAGGGATTTCATAACAAAAAATAAGGAAAAAATCGTATTTTACATTAGATCTACATATACATCCTCTCCCAGGAAAGCTTTTCACCCTGTCACTGGAACCAGAATCTCTCTCCATCTGCTCTGAAAGGTTCTCCCAGAGCCCTCTAAAAGATCATGTTTTTCGGCTTGTTGGTCTCGATGCTGGTCCATGAGTCTTATCCAAACTGTCAGATAGGGTTTTCACCCTTTCAGTAGGACCAGCATCGTTTTCCAGCTAACCTCTAAACACTCTTTCCCAGAGCTCTCCAAAAGATTGTGCTTCTCTGAGTTGTGATCTCCCATGCTGATTCTGGAGTTGTTACAAGAGGTTAGCAGAGTAAGTCAAAGGCCTGGTGGCTAGTCTTGTCGTCCTTGCTTTTGTTCTCTCACATGATCCGATCCTGTCGTCGATTTTTCAAATCTTGTTTTTAAATTCTTAATGTTAAGGTTATTTTTCATTAAAAGCCGAAAGTACATTATATTGAAAGATTTGTTGCTCCTCTATAAATTTAAGATATAATTTTATCGAAACTTATTTATTTTTTTTTTAAATGCAAAAATATTTTCTAAATTTCTTATTTTAAAATAAATTTTAGCAATTGCTTTTTAAAAATTCGTTGACAAAAAGTTCGTTTTTGAGAGGTGGTGTCAAACTTTGAAGTTAAATATGTATATGTATAATAAGTTAAATGTGTATATCATCGTTATCGGTGGTGCAGAAGCTGGAATATTTAACTTCAGTTTGCCACCACCTCTCAAAAATGAACTTTTTGTCAACGTTCCATGACTTGTATCTCCGGAACCGTTTGAGCCATGATCTTGGGATTAAGACCATTCTCATTTTCTCAAAACATCTTCATGGAAATCGAGAGGTCAAGGTTTTTAGGTTGATTTCACATATATATATATATATATATATATATATATATATATATATATATATATATATATATATATATATATATATATATATATATTAGGTGAAATAGAAAGTAAATTGAAACCAGAAACCAAATCCCAATGTGAGGAAATTGGTAAGGTTTTACGTAAGTACAGAAGTGGTCCCCTTCCCAAGATGCTTAAAACATTTCCAATAATGTCTTGTTGGGATGAATTGTTGTACTTTACTAGTAAGTATTTGTCTTATTTGTCTTATATTTTGTCTAAATTTTAAAAGTAAATTTTTGTTTTAGTTTCTTATAATTGGAATAAATTTTTCAGAACCAGAAAATTGGACAGCTGCTGCAATGTATCAAATTACTCGCCTGTTTGTTAGTAATTTACAGGCACACTTGGCTCAACAGTTTTGTACATTTGTTTTACTTCCCCGAATCCGAGACGATATATCTTACTACAAAAGATTAAATTTTCACCTTTACCAAGCTCTTTCCAAAACCCTTTACAAGCCAGCTGCCTTTTTTAAAGGAATTATATTCCCTCTTTGTTCTGTAAGTATTCCAAATTATTAAGACCTCTGAATATTTTGTAATAGACCCGTTGATGATACCCCTTTATGAATATTTTTATAAATGAATCAATTTGATAATGAGGCATTATTTTCTTTTTCAGAATGGAGTTTTTGCAAGATGTGGTGGGATTTTTTTGTGGTTTTTTTTTTTTTTTTATGTTTTTTTTGTTGTGAGTCCTTTGTAACCTAATATGTACTGTTGTTTTAACAGTTATGGTTAGGGGAAACATCTTTATTGTATGCTACATTATGTAATGTCTTATCACCTTGAGGGTTTTGAACAAATGAAAAACCCTCAAGGTGATAAGACATTACATAATGTAGCATACAATAAAGATGTTTCCACTAACCATAATGTAAAAACAACACGTACATATTTAGAGTACAAGATTCATTCACAACATTTAATGCAGATAAAAAAGGGGGTGTATCAGTAAGTAAAGGGAAGAAAAAGTTAAGAATGACATCGACCTAACGAGCGTCCATAAAAAATACTGCTCGCACAATCCCCTTTGGGTATTGGGGTCCCCTCCCTGACTTATAATCATATCACTTACTTTATATAAATAGGATGTAAATAAATGTTAATATTTTGTATGTTTTTATAAAGGTTTATAGATTTATGTTATGTAATAATATATATATATATATATATATATATATATATATATATATATATATATATATATATATATATATTATATATATATAATATATAATGCAAAGTAAACTGATAATAATAATTAATTATTATTATTATAATAATAATAATAATAGTAATAATAATAAATAAAATGTTTTGTAATGTATTATATGTGTATAGATTGTATGCTTGTTAAATTAATAAAAATAAAATAAAGGTTTTTTCCTTACTCCAACAAACCCATAAAGTTTTTTCCTTACTCCAACAAACCCACTTTTGCATTATGTTTTGAAAGCTAATTAGAATGACGTAATAATAAAGGAAAAAAAAATAAATAATAATAAGAAAAGAAAAAGTAATATTGGATAAAACAAACAAGGAAACTAAAAATGATAAGAAGAAAAACAAAAATAATGAAAGAGACGAAGAAAATAACAATAATAATAATGATTTTAATAATAATAAGAACGTTAAAAAAATAATAATGATAATAACGAGGGCAGCTGGAGGGGGGCTTTTTAACAAGCGGGCGCGAGGGCTCGGGCTTTTTAGCAAGTGGGAGAGCAGGATTGGGTGGGCAGGAGGGATGGAGGGCGCGAGCCCCAGAGGGTCGGTAATTCTGGTGAACCCATGAAAGGTTGAAGCGTGTTTTAACACGAAATCAACAATCATTCATGTTTAATGATTTTATTGATTAATTAATTAATTAATAACTATTACTTTTTAAACCGACTCCAATATATATATATATATATATATATATATATATATATATATATATATATATATATATATATATATATATATATATATATATATATATATAATATATATATATATATATATATATATTTATTTATTTGTTTATACTTTTAATTTATTTATTTTGATTTATTTTTTGTTTTATTTTATTTATTTATTTATTTTTTTTTGTTTTTTTTTTTTTTTTTTTTATTATTATTTATATTATTATATATATATATATATATATATATATATATATATATATATATATATATATATATATATATATATATATATATATATATATATATATATATATATATATATATATATATATATATATATTTATCCTTCGTTTCTTCTAGATAAAGTTGTTAATGAATTTCTTCTTTACCTTTTTAAGCCAAAACTTGTGTTCCCCACTGCCTCCAAAATTAAGATTTATTTCAAAATCCCATTTTTGGGACCGCTTTCTAAATCTCTCAATGCCGACCTACGTAAGCTTTTGACTCGTTTTTTCCCTCATTGTGATTTTCACCTTATTCCTCTTAATTCCTCTACTATAGGCTCCTATTTTAAATTTAAAGAGTCTCTCCCTTTATTACACAGGTCCTCTGTCGTATATGTTTTTAAGAATGCTGGCTGCAATGCCAACTACATAGGCCAGATTGGCCTACAACTCCACGTCAGATCCTGTAAACATTTGGGAGTTTTGTACAGAACTGGGAGACCCCTGGTGAATCCTGAACATTCCTCTATACGAGATTATTTTGACACTACTGGTCACCCTGCCTCCGCTCGTGATTTTCAGGTCCTTCAGGACCTCTCCTTAATGGCAATATCCCGTCTGCGACTCTGCATATTTTGTAACTAATTTACCTTGGGTTTTTGTTTTTGTTTCTGGTTGATTATTTTACTTTTTGTTCTTTGTTTTTAATGTTTTTATTATTTTGTTCTTATCTTCGGTTCATTTGTTCTCTCCACTTTATTTTTCCCATTTACTTTGTTGATACTATTGTTGATATTATGGTGGTTTTAATATTAGTTTTTAGTTTTTAATTTTTGTCATTATTGTTGGTATTGCTATTATTATTATTATCATTATTGTGATTATATATATATATAATATAATATATATATATATATATATATATATATATATATATATATATATATATATATATATATATATATATATATATATTATTATATATTGTTATTGTTATTATTGTTTTATTACTTTTATTGCTTTTATATTTTTCTTTAGTTTTGTCTGTATTTTTTGCCATTCTTATTTTATTCTTTTATTTCTTTTATTTTTTGTCATTATTGTTATTTTATTATTATTATTTCCACTTTTATTATTATTATTATTATTATTATTATTATTATTATTATTATTATTATTATTATTATTATTTCCACCTTTATGTTATTTTTAGTAATTTTAATTTTCATTGTCTTATTTTTGTTATTTCAATTGTGTATTGTATTTTATTTTTATTTTCGGTTTTGTCCTTTTCTCTTTTTATTTTAATGTCTTTATATTTTATTCTAATTATTTTATAAAGGTTGCTTTTTATGTTCTTTTACCAACCAAATAGTTTCATTACCTGTCTATTATTATATTTTTTCTGTGATTTTAGTTTTACCTTGTAGTTCTCATTAATTGTGGTACGTTTTTTTTTTTTTTTTTTTTTTTTTTTTTTTTTTTTTTTTTTTTTTTTTTTATTTTTAATTTTTTAATTTTTTCAATTTTTTCTTTTTAATTTTGTATTTTGTATTTTTGTTTAATTTTAGCTGAAGATGAATCTATACGATTCGAAACGTCCTAATAAATATGTTCGCCTTTGCTTTGGCTTTGCTTTTTATCATTATATATATATATATATATATATATATATATATATATATATATATATATATATATATATATATATATATATATATATATATATATATATATATATATATATATAGTAGGGGCTACTTTTGAAGGACGGCACTGTGCCAAGTGAGGAGAAACTGTGTGGAAAGAGTGCCACGTGAGTGGAAACCATGCTCTTTCATGAGGTATTTTGGGGGTGAAGCCCCCTTTTCATTTTCTTTCTTGAACTATTTTTTAATTCGATTAATCGGATAATCCGATAATTAATCCGGTTAATATTAAATAAATGTTTTCGCTTGTATAAAATCCAAATTATGTTATTGATTTATTATGTAATAAGAATTTTTGTTATAAATACATTAAGTATTATTATAGAACGACTTTGTAGATATTAAACATTTGGATCAGGTATGATAAACACATGGTAATACGGTAAATGTAAATGAAGGTACCTTTTGTATTTAATGTATTAACAAAGTAATGCTAGTATCTTCAAGGGAATAGGGTATGAAATGTGTGCCAGAGAGATTTCGGCATGTCTTTGATCATGTATGAAATATCAGGATTTGTAGGGTTACGTAGTGACCAGTCACGTGGTTATGACTTCATAGGCACATGGTCTCCTTTAGAACTTTGGTTATAGTGAGTTAAAGTAAATCAGTATGTAAAAGTTGTGAGTCAAAAACATGAAATATCAGGAATTGATTGAAAAAGATACAACCAATCACGTATCTATGACGTCATAGACACAGGAATATTTTTTGTCAACTTTCAGCAAATATAAAAAGCATGTTAAATGTCGGGAAAAACTAGATCTAATGACTTCACTTAGTTAAGAGAAATAAAATAGTTCCACGGTATATAATTTAGGTTACAACTTGAAAGCAATACGTTCAAAGAAAAGGTATGGTGTCACATGAATTTATGGTAGTGACGTTACAAACATAAATTCATATGAATATAATAACTCGAATTCATAGTAATAAAGAAAATGTATGACGTCACAATATTTACATTCGTATTGGAAAATATGATGATGATAAGTATCTTGATAAAAAGCTTAGTGAGCTATGGTGAATTAAGATATATGTTGAAAGATTTAGTTAAGAAAAGTATATTAGGTTCTATAAATTACACGTTAGAGAGACAATGAAATTTGTTTGATCACGTCGAAGTGATAAAAGTTTGTCAGTATATGGAGATTAAGGTAAATGACGAGCTGATTATGTAATGAAATACATGTCAATATCTATAAATTACGTGTTGGAGAGCTGTCAGTATGTCTTTGATCATGTTTTAATGATAAAAATTTAGTAAACTATGGTGAGTTAAGATATATTTTGGGGGGATTAGATAAGAAATGTACGTAAGGATCTATAAATTACATGTTAGGGGGATGTTGATTTGTATTCGAACTTGTCAAAGTGTTTAAAGTCAGGTAGTATACAGAGTTTAAGTTATACTTTGGAGGGTGGGATTAGGGTATGAATTGTATGTTAAGTTATATAAAGTGTGCATTAAAAAGAAAACAGTATATCTTTGATCATATCTTTACAAAAAATTTAAGTTGAATGTGGAGAATTAAGTTAAATGTCTATGAATTTTAATGTAAAGATCTATTATTTGTATGCTAGATAGATGATGGAATGACTCTGCTCATGCCTTAGTGATAACTTAGTTAACCTTGGAGAATCAAATTAAATGTTGAATAGTTTCGAGGTGAAAAATAAATGAAAGTTCTATGATTGCGTACCATATAGATACGAGAATGACTTTGTTCATACATTCAATACAAAAGTTAGATTAAATACGGAGATTTAAGTTATATGTTGGAGGGATTAATGTATGAAGGGCATATAAAGGTTCAATAAATGCTGTGTTAGAGGGAAATAGGCACATCTTTGATCAAGTTTTAATGATAGAAAGTTAAATGGGTTATGGCGAAATAAGATATATGATGAAAGATTTAGATAATAAATGTATGTGAGCCTCTATAAACTGTATGTTAGAGAGATGATGACATCTTTTCGATCTTGTCAAAGTGTTTAAAGTCAGGTAGTATGTAGTACTTAAGTCACATCTTGGAGGAGTTAGGGTATGAAATGTATGTCAAGTTCTATAAAATGCGTACTAATAGAGATGTCGGAATATCTTTGACCAAACCTATGCGAAAAATATAAGTTGAATATGAAGAATTAAGTTAATTGGTTATGAGTTTATGTTGAATGATAATATAAAGAAGTGCAATTTGTATGCCAGATAGACGATAACATGTCTTTGTTCATGCCTTAATGATAAAGTTGAATTAACCATGGAGAATCAAATTAAATGTTGAATAGTTTTGAGGTGAATAGTGAATGAAAAATTATATAACTTGAGTACCAGATAGATACTAGCATTACTTTGTTAATACATTAAATACAAAAGGTAGGTTGAATACAGGACTTAAGTGATATATTGATGAGGCTTACGGTGAAAATATATGTAAGTACTATAAAATATAAGTTAAAGAGATGGCTGTATGTCTTTGATCATGCTTTAATGATAAAAAGTTTAGCGAACTATGGTGAATTAAGATATACATTGAAAGAATTAGATAAGAAATGAATGTAATATCTTATAAATTGTATGTTGGAGAGAGGATAACATGTGTTTGTTAATATCGAAGCATTAAAAGTAAGAATATATAAGGAGATTAAGATTTAGGTTGAAGGGAATAGGGTTTTAAATGTGTGCCAGAGAGATGTCGGCATGTCTTTGATCATGTATAAGTGTTAAAAGTTAGATTGTATATTGAGTTTTAGAGTAGGTGTTGTGGAACTTAGGGTTAGGAATGTGTATGAAGGATTAATCAATTATATATTATATGGGTGACCATGGAGATTCAAATTATATATTGAATAATTTTGGTTAAACATTAAGTGTTAAGTTCCGTAATTTGTATGTCAGATAGATACTAACATGCCTTTGTTCATGCATTAGTGATAAAAGATAGTTTAATGTTTAGATTTATGACGCATACTGAGAGACTTAGAGCATAAACTTACACAGTGTCTTTGATAAGTGTTGTAGAAATGTCTGAATGCAGTGAGAGAGCATGAATACAGTGTAAATAAAGACTTTCAGTTTGCGTTAGGGAGATATTTTTCACGCAAATATATTCAGAGTGGAGGTTAATAGCTTTAAATGAGTGCGATGTGTTTGTTATAAGTAATATACATGAATTTTGCTTTGATATATCAAGTATAAGAGTGTATATAATGTTAAAATTTTAAACTAACTGGTCTAAGTTGGTTACAAATGCTGTGTATGCGAACAAATGTGAAAGTGATCGGGTGAGTTTATGTGGTCATGACTGAGTCCTTTTACGCTTTACGTACTTTAATATGTGCATGAGCTAAGAAGTAGGAAAAAATTTCAAAGTCCTGCGATAGGATAACGGCTGGAGTTGGCTACCATGAATACGGGTAGCATGGTGATGACTTCGATGTAGTTATGTGGGTTTGTATGTGCTTGTGTATTTGTTTATATGTTTATGTAAGAAGAAGGTGGTAAAGATTGTATTTGGTAACAGCAAAAAACAATAAAAAATAAAAAATAAAAATAAAAATAAAAAATATAAATAAATAAAAAAATTTTATTGAAAAGAAAAAAAAAAAAAAAAAGATAAAAAAAGTAAAAAATAAAAAAATAAAAAGCAAAATAAAAGAAAAAAGACAAAAAAATAAAAGTAAAAATATAGAATAATTTATTTAAAAGAATAAAAAATAAAAATAAATAAAAGTAAAAAAATAAAAATAATTTATTTAAAAAAAGAAAATAAAAAAAATAAAAATAAAAGAAAACAAGAAAAATAAAAGAAAAAAAAGAAGAAAAAATAAAAATAAAAAAATAAATAATAATTTTTGTAAAAAATGAAAAAGAAAAATAAAAAAATAAAAAATAAAATAAAAATAATTTATTTAAAAAAATAAAAAAGGAAAAAAGAAAAATAAAAAAATAAAAAACAAAACGGAAAAAATAATTTAAAAAAAAATAAAAAAGAAAAGGAAAAAAGAAAAAAAATTAGAAAAAATATATAAAAAATAAATAAAAAGAAAAAATACAGAGATTATTGTTTGAGTTAAATTACCAAATATCAAGTCTGGACTTAAATGCTAATATATAAAGAAAAGGTATGACGTCACAAAAAATATATGGACATGACGTCGTAATATTTTAAATTCGAATTTGAAAGTGGTAAAAAATTCTCAATGTCACGTGATATTGTTGACGTCATAAGGAAAAATTGCAGTCATAGTCTGATGATTACCCGTGCCATGACGTCACAGGTTAAGGTATGTGCGCATGCGTAGGTGACGTCATCACCGAAAGTGTCTGCCTCCTGATTGGCTCACGACTGTATCCGGATGTAGCCAATGAGGTATCGTATGTTGTGTTACCCTCAGTGCCAGCTTCGCTAATATTGGCACTTCCCTCTTACCGAGTGGGTTGCATGGCCTAGCATGAATGCCAAGTACTAGAAAATGTTAGAAAGTGCTAGAAAAAGCTAGCATGATGCTATAGGGTATGGTGTGTGTGCATTAATCACCATTTCATGTTTAAGAGTTTTACTACGTGAAGTTATAAAATGTCCATATCAATTTAATAAAAAATAAATAAAAATGATAAATAAGAATATAAAAAAATAAAGAAATAAAAATGAAAAATAAAATAAATAAAAATAAAAAAAAATAAAAAAATTAATAAAAATAAAAATGAAAAATAAAAAATAAATAAAAATACAGTGATGTTTGTTTAAGTTAAATAAAAAGTATCAAGTCAGGACTTGAATGCAAATAAATAAAAAGTATGACGTCACAAAAAATGTGGGCATGACGTCAAATTATTTTACATTCGTATTTGAAAGTGGTAAATATTCTCTCTAAAAAATTAAATTGTCATGTGAGGACAACAACATGAATGTTTGTGCATGCGTTCGCGGGCTTCATTGGGCTATTTCGCGCTTAAACGGTTATGGACTTGAGAGTCAATTACATGAAAAACTATAAAGATGAAATACGTAATAACCATAAATACATAATTGTTATGTAACAATAGATGATTATTATACAATCAATAAAATAATATAGATTTTAAAGTCGAAAACGTGGCGGATGAATTGAACAATTCGCTCATTCTAAGGCATGATGATCAAGTTGGTGTAGTGGTACCTTGATGGAATTCAAACCAGAGGTTTGAGGTTTCTAATCCTGGTCTCACAATAGTTTTAAGTTCTTACTGTGAATATTAGAGGAGGAAGAAGTTTGATTGTCCCTCAATAGATGGTGCTGCTGTTAAGGAAAAATGGCGGGAGAATTCAAATCCAAGATGGTGGAAACCACGTGATTAAAATTACGGATACCACGTGGTCAAAATGGTGTCGGATAGAAATGAAGAGAAAAAAATCTACGGAAATAAAAACTATGTGATCAAGAAAAAAATGGTGGTCGGATGACGTCATAATCTCAAGATAGCCCGTGTCATGACGTCACAGCATATGGTGTGTTTGTTTACGCATGCACTGATGACGTCATCACCGAGAGTCCCTGCATCTTAGTTGGTCCATGAATGTTGCCGCATGTGGTGTTGGATGTCGCCATTATGTTGCCGGATGATGCCTTACCCTCAGTGCTAGCTATCGCTGGCACTTTCACTACCATCAACCTTTAGTGCCTTCTGGCACTGGCACTACCATCAGTGCCAACTGACATTGGTACTCCCCTCATTTCAAGGGAGCGTGGTCTATCATGAGTTCCAACTACTAGAAAGTGGTCTAGCATGAGTGACATGTGCTAAAAAGTGCTAGAAATGGCACTCAGGAAAGAGTGTGAGTTACGCCCTAGCACTAGCACATGAGGGTCAAATACGGCTTCGCACGTGCCTGGTGACACGTACAAAGGAAAAAGGGGCGGGGATTAAGGGATTAACCGGATTAATTAATACCTCTCGAAAGACCATGAAAAAGTGAGCTCTGCCACCACCCCAAATACCTCATGAAAGTGCATGGTTTCCCCTCACTTGGGACTCTTTTCAACTCACTTTCCCCTCAGTGTCTGCCTTCTACTTTGGTTCCCCTACTATATATATATATATATATATATATATATATATATATATATATATATATATATATATATATATATATATATATATATATATATATATATATATATATATATATATATATATATATATATATATATATATATATATTGGAAGAGTATAAAGTTTGGTTAAAATAAAATATAACCATCCTGCATTTTTTTTATTCAAATTGAGGTGGTTGAAGTTATCTTTACTTCTTTTTCTCTCACGGTTCAAACGTAAGGCGAATAAATCTCAATAAGATATTTTCCATGAAGAATTATTACAAATCCCAAAAGGGAAGGGAAAAAAAGCGAGAAACTCTTCTCATTCATCAAGATATATGATCAACAACATTAGAGCATGCGCCATTCTTCTGTCTTTTTTCATTTTTGTACTAACTCATACCATCATATACACAGATGCACATCAATATAAAAACCATAATATATATATATATATATATATATATATATATATATATATATATATATATATATATATATATATATATATATATATATATATATATATATATATATATATATATTGATGGCATCCGCATCCGCACTTTCGGAAATTCAACATTCGCATCCGTATCCGCATCCGCAATTCTCCAAAATTCGACATCCGCATCCGCAAATTAGAAAATATGACATCCGATCCATCACTAATATATATATATATATATATATATATATATATATATATATATATATATATATATATATATATATATATATATATATATATATATATATATATATATATATATATATATATATATATATATATATATATATATATATATATATATATATATATATATATATATATATATATATATATATATATATATATATATATATATATATATATATATATATATATATATATATATATATATATATATATATATATATATATATATATATATATATATATATATATATATATATATATATATATATATATATATATATATATATATATATATATATATATATATATATATATATATATATATATATATATATATATATATATATATATATATATATATATATATATAGCGAATTGTAGATCAAGAGTGAGGGTGAAGAGAGAACTATCGGATTGGTTTAGCATAGGAGTGGGATTGAGACAGGGGTTTGTAATATCTCCATGTTATTTAATCTATTGATGAATGGTTTACTAAGAAAAATGGAGAGAGAAGGGAAGAGTATTACGTTGAGAAATATGGAGGGTGAATGTGAAGTGAATGTTTTACTTTTTGCAGATGATGCGGCACGTGTTGGTGGCAGAATCTGGAGAAAAGATGAGAATACTTGTGAGAGAATTTGAAGGGAAATGTACAAACACGAGATTGAAATTCAATCCAGCGAAGAATAAAGTTATGAGGATTGGAGGTGGGGATGAGGAAATGTGGAGGGAGGAATTGGTTTGTAGAAGTGTGAAAATGGAAACTTGAGGAGGTGAATGAATTCAAATATCTAATAATTTTGGGTGGAAGGTAAGGGTGGGACGGAAAAAGGAATAAAGAACAGAGTGGTAGAAGGAATGAAAGTATAGGGGGGCCTAAGAAAAGTATGGAAGAAAGGAAAAATTTCGAAAGAAATAAAGATAAGAATGTTTGAATGAATGTGTTCACCTTCTGTATTGTATGTGTGTGAAACATAGACGATAAGTGCTCGGTCGAGAAAAAGTTTCAATGTCTTTGAGATGAAAGATTTGAGAGCGATATATAAATTGAGAAGGATTGATAGGATTAGAAATGAAAGAAAAGGGAGATGTGTAAATGGAAGAAGGGTGTAATTGATATAGAGGAGGAGGATGTGCTAAAATGGTTTGGACATATGTGAAGAAAGAAAGAGAACAGAATTGTTGGCAAGGTACTTAGATCCGTTGTAGATAGGGGGTAGGGGGAGGGGGAGGCCGATGTGGAGATGGATGGATGGAGTGAGAGTGATTTTGATGGAAAGAATTTGAGTTTAGACGAGGGTAGAAGATTTGTGGAGACAGAGATGGAGGGAGGTGGTGAAAGCGTTGAAAGGTAAGAATAGTTATGTTTGTAAGGGAATTGTGGCGGGCACCACCTCACGAAAGTGGGAAAGGTGATAGTGAAATATATATATATATATATATATATATATATATATATATATATATATATATATATATATATATATATATATATATATATATATATATATATATATATATATATATATATATATATATATATATATATATATATATATATATATATATATATATATATATATATATATATATATATATATATATATATATAATTAATATTCGCATCCGCATCCGCATCCGCATCCTCATCAAAATTTACAACCACATCCGCATCCGTATCCTCATCAAAATTAATATCCGCATCCGCATCCGCATCCGAACTTTTCGAAAATTCAAAATCCGCATCCGCATCCGCATCCGCACTTTCGAAAATTCAAAATCCGCATCCGTATCCTCATCCGCACCTTCGAAAATTCAAAATCCGCATCCGCATCCGTATCCTCATCAAAATTAACATCCGCATCCGCATCCGCATCCGCATCCGAACTTTTCGAAAATTCAAAATCCGCATCCGCATCCGCATCCGCACTTTCGAAAATTCAAAATCCGCATCCGTATCCTCATCCGCACTTTCGAAAATTCAAAATCCGCATCCGCATCCGCATCCGCACTTCTCCAAAATTCAACGAATCCACATCCGCATCCACATCCGCATCCGCAAATTTTAAAATATGACATCCGATCCATCACTAATATATATATATATATATATATATATATATATATATATATATATATATATATATATATATATATATATATATATATATATATATATATATATATATATATATATATATATATATATATATATATATATATATATATATAAGTTATTACCTTTTAATTTTCATTTCTTTAAATATGGAATTTTTTTTAGCAACTCAGATTGACAAACTATTTATAGGTCTTTTTCCATCAAAAATGAAATGGGATATTTTACGGTTTTATATTATTTATTTTTAATTCCTCTAAATAATAATAATAATAATAATAATAATAATAATAATAATAATAATAATAATAATAGTAATTGTAACAAGACCGTAGTACTACTACTACTACTATACTATTTTATTATTATTATTATTGTTATTATTATTATTATTATTATTATTATTATTATTATTATTTTTTATTACTCTTATTATTATTATTACTATTATTATTATTATTATCATTATTATTATTATTATTAATCTTATTATTATTATTATTATTAATAATAATAATAATAATAATAATAATAATAATAATAATAATAATAATAATAATAATAATAATAATAATAATAATAATAATAATAAAAAATTATCAAAAATAATATTAGTAGTGTAATTTCGTGAAAATTCAAAATTGGAACGAAAATATGTGGAAAGAGTTTTATTAATGAAAAGGAAGGGGTAATAAGCGTTTCAAGTCGAGTCTTGACGGATATTGATTGAAAGAGAAGATCTGAAAGCAATTATTCAGGTGTAAAGATTTGCATAGCTAATATCGGTGATACTATTAGGCTGAATGCCTGAAGCGAATGGACTTACCAATTAACCCTTGCAGACGTACCAGTGACGATAGACAGAAGCTCGCATGTCAAAATGAACTTAATATACTCATGATATAGAATCTGTTTTTCCTTAATACCTCTTAAAAAATAAAATTGAGATAAAAAATAATATAGTCTATAAAAATATTAATTATGCGCTTGTAGGTCTAATGGTATCAGTACATAAAGAATAAAGGTTGTTATTCTTTTTTATTTAAAACTTTCCTTATGAGTTACATTCTTTTTTTTTCTATTTTTAATTTGCAATTTTTTATTTCAGTATCATTTTTACCATATATATATATATATATATATATATATATATATATATATATATATATATATATATATATATATATATATATATATATATATATATATATATATATATATATATATATATATATATATAATTGTATATATATATATATATATATATATATATATATATATATATATATATATATATATATAGTATATATATATATATATATATATATAGTATATATATATATATATATATATAGCGCTACCTGTGAATGGTGGTAGCATGTAAAAAAAAATAATAGATGTAATAAAGAAATATTATAAATGGAAGAACAAGAAAGGCATCCTCTGTGGGATTTTAACTGGCGTTCACACTCATACGAATTGAGTCCATCATCTTAACCATTAGACTATCCCGGTGATCTGGATGGTCTAGTCTCTAGTCTCGATGTGCTCACACATCGAGACTATATATATATATATATATATATATATATATATATATATATATATATATATATATATATATATATATATATATATATATATATATATATATATATATATATATAGTAAAGTTCAGTTTTTTATTAAAAACTGTACTTTTCTGTTATTCCTTTAAAAATGTACCAAAAGTGACTCCTCACTTCAAAATTTATATTTATTTCGTTAACTATAGTTTTTATATTAGGAAATTGATATTTAAAGTTATTATTTTTGTTGTTAAAAATCTCGTAGTAAGTTTAACTTCTACGAAGATAAATAGATGAAGAATTTATATGAGAATCAATTAACTTTATGAGAGGAATCAAGATAGAAATCAAGAACTCAATCATCTAATCAATCAACGAGAAAAATAGAAGAACTAAAATATTCTCTTTTGCTATAAGGCGAAGGGATGAAAACAGAAGATCAGATCATTAATACCTATTGATTCATAAGAGGAAAGAGAAGCGAAGTTTATCTTTTATATTTATTCAATCATTTATGAGACGATATTATTCTCCTTCAATCAAACTTTATAATCTCAAAGACCTACATCAATCTCAGAAGAACAAAAATGAAGTTGTCGAATCCTCGAAACATCCTCCAAAGAGAAACTCGGATTAAGCTACCATATTCTTTTATTAAAAACCTCTTTAGAGAATTATGTTTCTTTACCATCATATATAATTTAAATTCAAAAACTTTAATATATATATATATATATATATATATATATATATATTATATATATATATATATATATATATATATATATATATATATATATATATATATATATATATATATATATATATATATAATATCAAAATACTTATATTACATCTCAGAATCATGCAAAATCGATCTCTCTTTTTAATAATATTCAAAAATTTCATCTTTTCCAATTCTTTCCTCTTTCTCTGACATTTTCGCAAAAATATCATTCCTTCGTTTTTCTCCATCTTCTTTCACTACTCTTAATCCTCCAGACAGCTCAGAGGCTGTTCTTACCATCTTTTAAAGTTGAACTCTTCGCACTTACTTTCCTTCCACTTTCTCGCTTTCCTTCAATTCATTTTTTTGTATTTACCTTTTTTTGCAGTGAATCGTTAGGGTTTCTAGATGATTATGATGATTCAAATGATTATAGTGAATAATCGATATTATCTAATTTGTTCCATTTTAAGCAGTTCTGAGAACGAATAATAATGCTAGTAAATCAATATTGTAAAAAGAAAATGAGACGAAATAAATAAATAAATATAATTCAAAGATGTTGAACATGATGGCCTACAAACACTACAAACTTTACAATCAGTTTTTCAAAAAAGATACCGGTTAAAACAATTAAACAATGTTACTAAAACTTATCACAGAGATAATATTTAGGTATGATGATATAATTCAAGAAGACTTGATGTGTCTGTACACTTTGAAGGACTGGGAATTATTCTCGTTCCAGATTGGGCCAAAAAATAACGTATACCTCAATGAAACTATGTCATGTTTTGACCCCAGGATAAAACATGCCTTGCAGATCATCAAAAAGCTGCTTCCTAATGGATGTAGGAACAAAAGTTTAAAGGTGAGATGTTAAAACTACATCTCACGGGAAGGTTGCCGGACAAGGAGAAGTCTGTCTCTTGAAGAAAAGAGCATTAGATCAGTTTCCTGAAGATGAACAATGGAGGAGAGATCCTTTGATCCAGAGAAAAGATGCGACGCAACAGAACAAGAGAGAGAGAGAGAGAGAGAGAGAGAGAGCGTCAGCAACTATGTATCTGAAGCTTAGAATGTGAATCAGGGAGGAAACATACTCTATCATGTAGGATAGATAGCGCTGCTAACGCTTATTTTTAGCTGGAGTCCGATTGTAAAAGGTAGGAACTAAGGGTTTATGGTCCGTGCAAAAGATGACCCTACTTTCCAGAAAGTTTTAAGTGCAGGAGAGATAAGTAGGCTGACAAGAGTTCAAGGTCCAAAGCAGAATATCTCAGCTATGAATCTGTGGGCTTTTGATTGAAAAAGTCAATAAGTACTTGAGTATTATCCACCATACAATGCATGTCAGCCGTTATGGTGGACAGATGATACGTCATTTAAAAGCTGAAGATACCTTACATCATGATAGGCAAAAGAGAAGGCAGAAGACGACGAGATAGTTATGAAAGATATTAATTTTTTTCGTACATTAAGGTTTTTTTGTGACTTTGTGATTACCACCTCCTAGGTCGAGAAACATTGCTCTAAGAAGATCCACTTTACTGATGGATAAAGAGCTTTAAAATCACAAGGTTTCCAATGATATAGTACTATTTTTTGGACTAGATGAAGAGGAGAGACTCACGAATCCAGGGGCAGATGATATAGGCTTTTAAAATAGTAAAAAATTCATGCTTAGCGACAGCCAGCTTGTCCTCTGTGAGACGTCTCATTGTGGCAAGAGCAGGGGTTGCATCCCAGTTTCAAACTTATGAAACACCCGAGAGAAAGAAGAAATGGAACTGCAAAGAGGGTTAAAGAGTGAGGTCAGGTTAAGAAAGACCACCAGAGAAGAGGGAACAGAAGAATAGAAATGAAGAGAGTTTGAACTTTAGTTAAAAAAAGCATGAAAGTTGATTTAAAAGTTAGTTTTAAGGTCTAAAATACTAAAATTCTTAGTCAAGTAAGTAAACCATAATAGTGGAAGAAGTTCATCTCCAATAATGGTGAACCTGGAAAGTTCACACCAAAAGTTGTCATAATCTTACGGCACAACCCAGTTGAAGAATCATTAGCTGCGGGTACAGTAACTGCGGCTGCCTATAGGCAGAGGCTAGAGGCTAGAGGGAAAGCTTTAAATGAGGTACCAGTGTCAACGAGAAGATTTAACATTGACATTTTAATTTTCTACAAGGAAATTGTGGGAGAAAATAAAATTTCTCTAACAGTCACGTCAATCTGATATGACGTTGCCCTTGTCGGTTCTGTGCTCGTTTTATTAAAAATTTATATATATTATTTATATATATAATATATATATTATTTTGTGAAACAAAAGTTTTTAAAAATTTCAGTCAAATTACTTATTATTACTAAATAGTGTCGAGCCAGAGGATGAGTACGATCGAATCCAAATTCGGAAAAAGGTCTACGCGTCCTTGAATCTCAGTCAAGGGCACGGTACTATATATATATATAATATATATATATATATATATATATATATATATATATATATATATATATATATATATATATATATATATATATATATATATATATATATATATATATATATATATATATATATATATATATATATATATAAATACCAGTATACTGGGGCAGGTAAAACATGATCGTTTTCAATGCCTCAAAAACTCAAATTCTCCATCTCTATACTCGACATGATCTTCCACACAATTATGACATCTTTAGAAACACAAAACTGAAGCTCTCATCTGTTCTTAACATTCTCGGTATTTCTTTTATTCCTGATCTCGATTAGGAGGATCACATTACTTCTTTTTCTAAACAAATTTCTAAGAGGATGGATGTTCTAAGGTGCTTTCATAACTTCTTCACTCTACTCCAGTTGCTATAGAGGTCTTGTTCGCTCTTGTGTGGAGTACGTCTCACACATCTGTGTGGTTCCATTCATATAGGTCTCCTTGATATAATGTGAGTCTAGGGCTTTTCGCCTTATTAACTTTGGCTTTCACTTACTTTCTGCAGTCCATCCCCCTATCGAAATATTGCGACCCTCTATCTATACTACTAGTTTTAAAATGGACTACTACTCTTCGACATTCTCCCGTCGCGTACATTCTCCAATCAGAAGGGCTTGTGCGACATGTCTTTCTGCACAGTTTCGTCCTTTCTCTGTCCAAATCTCCGACTTAACCGCTATGTTTAGTCTTACATGTTCTGTAATAGGAAAGTTAGGAATACACTATTATTATTATATATTTTCCCAATTTCTTTTGAGTTGCATGCCTTCAAATGCCGTGAATTGGAACATGCCGGTCTTTATTCGACCACGGTTCTGATACTTCTCCATTTCTGAATGAAATTCGTAGGCTACTGTTCTTTTCTTACCGGAAGACATACTGTATATATATATATATATATATATATATATATATATATATATATATATATATATATATATATATATATATATATATATATATATATATATATATATATATATATATATATATATATATATTTCACCTCTGGTGGCCAAAGGCCAGTGGCCTACTAAAATTCCACCAGAGTTAAGGGTAAAGACGGAAACCAGGTCAAATTAAAAGCCGACATGACCTGATACACGACGTTTGAAGGTGTGTAAGTCATAGGAAGTTGGGAAAATAGATAAAGGAAGTGTGTGTCCAGACTTTACCAGTAGAGTACATGTAAGATTGAGCATAGCGGTTAAGTCTGGGGTCAAAGAGTTGGATAGAGAAAGGATGAGGCTGTGTAGAAAGATGAGTCGCACGAGCCCTTCTCAATGGAGGAGGTATGCTACAAGAGAGTTCAGAAGAGCAGTGTTCATTGTAATAGCGATAGTATAGAGAGAGTGACGGAAACAGTTCGACGGGCAGAAAGAGATTGGAGAGAATTAGTGAGAGCAGAAGAGTTGATAAGCGGAAAAGCCCTAGACTTCACCTTCTCAAGGATAGCTGTATGAGTGGAACCACCCCAGATGTATGACGCATACTCCATACAGGGGCGAAAAACACCCCTATACAGAGCAAGCAACTGGGGTGGTGTGAAGAAATACTGAAGGCGCCTCAGAACACCCAACCTCTTAGAAGCTTGTTTAGAAAGAGAGTTAATGTGATCTTTCCAAAAAGATCACAGAAAAAGAATCACCAAGAATATTAAGGAGAGATGAAGGTTTGAGTTGTGTGTTTTCGAAGAAGATATCATAGTTGTGTGGAAGATTGTGTCGAGTAGAAAGATGGAGGAATTGAGTTTTGGTGGCATTGAAAACAACCATGTTCTCTCTGCCCCAATTTGAAATGTGATATATTAGAAGTCAGCTGCTCCAAGGCTACCCTCCTTGCGTCTTTTAACTGTTGTTGGGAAGGGCGCATTTCAAACTGAAAAGAGTAATGACGGGTGGAGTCATCAGCATAGGAGTGGATAGGAGATAAAGTAACAGAGAGAAGGTCATTAATGAAAAGCAGAAAAAGTGTTGGGGATAGGACAGATCCTTGAGGAACACCACTTTTAATAGATTTAAAGGAAGAACGATGGCCGTCTACAACAGCTGCTAAAGAACGACCGGAAAGGAAATTAGAGAGAAGGTCACAGAGAGAAGGATAGATTCCGAAAGAGTGAAGTTTGGAAATCAAAGCTTTGTGCCAGACTCTGTCGAAAGCTTTCGATATGTCCAGAGCAACAGCAAAGGATTTACCGATAAATATATATAAATATATAAGTAGTATACTACGCGACTTCGGCAGGTGCCAGATTCGAAAAATCTGGCAACCTAAGCCAAACGGGTTTTTGATTTGCCATGCAAATCACTCAGCTTAAACTGACCTCACGCTCTTTCCTGATACCATTTTGGTGGGTTCAACCCATTGAAATTGGCCTCAAGTCTGGGGAAGGGGCCCCCGCGGGGCCCCGTGAACCCCCAAAAATGGTACCAGGAAGTTGCCTGAGTTTGCAAAATCGCTGCGTTCACCTCACTTTCTTTCCTGACCATTTTCTTTGCGGTTCAGTCCACCTGAAATTTGTTTCGATCTTGGGGGTCTGGGGGGGGTCCGTGAACCGACAAAGAAAATGTCAGGAAGGTCCATGAGAATGCAGGATTGCACGCAAATGCAGAAAAGACCGTTAGGGACAGGTTGCCAGATTTTTCGAATCTGGCACCTGCCGAAGTCGCGTAGTGTGCCATGCAAATCACTCAGCTCAAACTGACCTCACGCTCTTTCCTGATACCATTTTGGGGTTCAACCCATTGAAATTGGCCTCAAGTCTGGGGAAAGGGCCCCCGCGGGGCTCCGTGAACCCCCCAAAAATGGTACCAGGAAGTTGCCTGAGTTTGCAAAATCGCTGCGTTCACCTCACTTTCTTTCCTGACCATTTTCTTTGCGGTTCAGTCCACCTGAAATTTGTTTCGATCTTGGGGGTCTGGGGGTCCGTGGTCCGCGTGGGTCCGTGAACCGACAAAGAAAATGTCAGGAAGGTCCATGAAAATGCAGGATTGCACGCAAATGCAAAAAAGACTGTTAGGGACAGGTTGCCAGATTTTTCGAATCTGGCACCTGCCGAAGTCGCGTAGTATACTACTTATATATATATATATATATATATATATATATATATATATATATATATATATAATATATATATATATATATATATATATATATATATATATATATATATATATATATATATATATGTGTGTGTGTGTGTGTGTGTGTGTGTGTGTGTGTTGTGCATATTACAAAAGAAATTGGTCAAAAAATGTGAGTAAATGACGATGAATTGAATAGTCTTTTGTTATTGAAATTAGAAGCAATAATAGCCAACAGCATTGCATGTACCTGTCAAGTGAAATGAGGGGAAAAGAGGGTCAAAACTTTATCCCTTACGACAGAAAAGAGAACTTAAAGAAGAAATAATTGTAAATTAATTGAACTAAAAGGATATATATATATATATATATATATATATATATATATATATATATATATATATATATATATATATATATATATATA